>VZSC01014760.1:203250-215748 GCA_013398225.1 Steatornis caripensis | reverse complement strand
CCCCGCTCTCCCCCTCTGTGCCCATCTTCCCCATCCCTCCCCGGCCGCGGAGCGCGACATGGCGAGCGCGGCCCCTCCGCAGCCCGGCTGCAGAGGCGCCTTTGGGGGCGCCCGCGCTGGGGCCCGCAGGTGGGGGGGAGAGCGGGAGGGGAGCGGAGCGGGGCTCGGGGGAGGCGGCTGAGTTGCAGCAGCAGGTGCCCGGGGATGCGGGGCGGGGGGGGGGAGGAGGCCGCTGGTTTGGAACCGCGGTAAGGGAGCGTGAAATAAACATCGGGAACCGTGGCGTGGGTCTTTCCGCTGCAGGCGTCCTCGGTTTGCCTGCCGTTGGCACGGGGAAAGGCTGCAAACGCTCCGCAAACGCATCGTAAATTGCTGCGCATCCCGAGAACATTCCTGAAATTAACCCTTAGAAATATGCATGGCAATTTAGCGCCCGAGAGAGGGGAAAAAATCCACCGAGAAAATCTGGATAGTTGTCTCCTGCTTTTTTCTTTTTTCTTTTTTTTTTTTTTTTAGATTCCCATTGAAAAGCAGAGGAATCTTTATTATTTATTTATATGTAAATGAAAATCTCCATTTGGCACATGGTCTGCTCACCCGGTTGTCTGCACAAAGTGTTATGCAGATCCTCTTGACATCTTTCTAAGGGTGAAATACAACGGCCTATGTGTGCGTGACATTTCCCCGTCGGATCTAGTCACCACACGTGCACAGAGGCACCATTATGAAATAGTAATCTCTTAACCTTTACTGGTAGTAGTTCCTGTTTCTGCATCTGCTGTGGGTTCGTTTATTTTTGTTTTCTACTTAAGTGACAGTAATGAGATTTTATGAGTTCTCAAAGCTTTTCATGGGGCTCTCTAGCCCTCTCACCTCCACTTTTTTGTGCAGTAACACTGCCATTTGTCTAACTTCGCGAGTTTATCATGATGTCTAACTCCAGTCTGTTCCTCCAGTCTGCTGCTTCAAGAGAGGGCTTCCTTTTTCAAGGGATTAATAGAGGCCTCTGAATAGAGAAAGCATTAGACAATAATGTGGAGGTATATACAAGTGAGAAAGTACCACACTACTGTATCCCAGAGGAAAACTGATAGTCAGTTACATAGTGCCCCTGGAGCAGCCCGTTCCCACGAGGCTGCCGTAAGAGGGAAGTAAGTGGAGGATTTCTAGATGCAGAAAACAAGTCCGGTTGAAAAGAAACTGCATGTCACAGCTGCCACTTGCAACCCCGGACTGCTGCCACGGCTGCTGCCCCCTCCCATGTCTTTCATTACCAACCATCCCCACAGCTAGAAAGCCACCCGGGCCCCAAAGTGGTGTTGTGACAGGATCACACGCACCTTGGGACCTGGGCTCAGAACCTGGTCCTGATGGTCGGTTCCTCTGCATTTCTGGGTTGGTGTTCAAGGAGTACCCTTTTCACAGCTACACCCATACCTACGCATCCTTTTCTCCATCAGCAAACACCAGGAGTGGAACAAGGGCAGGAGCATCATAACACAGCCGCTTCACGTCTGGTCTTCAGAAGTGCCGGGTACTTACAGATGCTCTTACAGCTAATGGAAACCACAAGCCCTTTGCACTTTGAAAGACCGGGGCAATGAACAGCAGCAGCACAGCATATTGCAGGGAAGGCTTTTGCACAGTGGAGTTTCTCCTGTATTATATAGTCTGGTAGATAATAACAGCTGGGTCTCCGAAGCCATGGATGTGGCATACGTCTTCTCTTGCTTTTGTCTTAAGGGGCCCGGAAGATTTGACAGGCTGCAGTCTGAAAGTCTAAGTTTTCTCAGTTTATATATTCAGAAGGTATGAGTTTAAAAGTATTTTTTTTATCCTGGGTACTGTTGCAGCTGAGTGCTGCAGACATTGGTTTCTTGAGCGCTCCACATGCAAATGGGACCATTAGGCACGTCTAAAATAGCACCCACATAATACTGTTGCCACAAATACAAAGGATGGTCATAAAAATACAGACTAAAGCAAACTAAGTGCACTAAAGTATATAGGCTACTTTAAAATAATTTGCTTTGAATGTATTTACACAACATTTACACACAGATTTGGAGAGGTAGGACATTTATTGTGCTCGCCTGTAAAAAGCTGATTTTAAGTTGTGCTACTCAAAAACTATTCATAAACCAACCAACACATACATTAGGAGTTCTAGATTATAAATTTCATGCTATATACCCAGAGGAAAAGCTTTCCTGTTATCTGTATAAACAGAACTCCTGTTATTCATACAAATAGATCTCAGTTCTACAAATATTTATGATGAAACTCACATACAAAGGTACACTCATTGATATCAGCTGGTGAGACTTAACATCACCAGTGAAAAGTTTGCTTAACAGGAATTATCTGCTAAAGACAAAGCATATATAAAGTAAATAACTTTGTATTTTGTTCACCAAGTCACAGACAGAGGTAGAAATTAGTCTTGAATGAGTATCACTCAAGAACGATTTGAGCTTACTCCTTTAAGGAAAAGGAAAGGCCTGCTTTCTAGTTCAGGTTTTATAAAGTGAAGTTTGAAAAAGCACACCGGAGCTGCGTGCTTCATTTACCATGGCAACAACTGCATTTCATGCTGCCTTCAGACCAAACACGGTTTTCCAGCTTTCTTTCCTGGAGAGATCTATTCCAAGCAAACACAAAACTTACACATATTAGTTTTCAGAACAGTTTTCTATTTAATATTTCAATGCAAGAACTCAAAATTTACTTATTTAACTGAATGATATTTACAGAACATAACCAACACTGTGTTTACCTGTGTTTTTCCTGTTGCTACCGTATAGCATAGGCCGGGACACAATCATGCCAGCTTGACATAAATCCAGAGGGTTTGGTTGCAGAAAGCAGTATTTTAGCAACAAGGAAATGACTCCTCTTTATGTAAAACAGTTCCCTCTTGTGGATAGTCTGTGTACAGTTATCACAGACAAAGTATTTAAAATATTCATCAAATCTGGATCTTTGCAATCAAAAAACCGCTCCATTTAGCAGTTAACAATCTTGGTTTTAGCAATTACGTATACAAGTAAGGAAGAACAAGCTATTGCATTTAATCAGATACAATTTACCTGCCAAATTGCTCGTGATCAATAACAAATTATATAATTAAGTACAAGAAACACAACAAAGCTAAAGAAAGTTGCATAACTGTACCTGTATGAGTCAAGTACAAATCACAGTGGGGTTTTGATTCTGCTTATATGAGAAAACCTTCTGCACATTCCGGCAAAGAAAACCATGATTTAAAAAGAAGGAAAGCACACACTACCTAAAGAAAGGAGACAATAACAGCAAAACAGTCAGGATTTCCAAGGGTCCATGTACTAAGTACTGAAGACAGTGAAATCCTTTGGAATGATAAATCTGTCAATTAAAACTGAAAGAGTCCAAGCAAGTAAGTGGCACAGCTTCACCAGTGACACAATGTTGCACCAGGGATTAGTTTGGCATGACAGTTTAAAAAAACCATACGAATGGAATAAGAGTGTAAGATTTATCTGTGCTCTAAACGATGACTACATTGTACAAATAATATTTGTTTTCTTAAGAATTGAAATGTCAGTGAATAAACATGTACTCCTTAGTTTTGCCAAAAGGCATTTGGTCTGAGTCTGGGGAAATGATAGAAAACAATTGCATGTTATTATCTTGAGGGAAATTATACTAAAAAAAGGCTAAAAGCCTTTATATACCATAAACTTGTTTGCCACAACCTGTTTGTTTAATGGTCATATACAAAACCTTCCCATTTGATTAAAGGTACACAGTAAATGTTGAACAAGCAGCTTAAGGCTCTCTAAAGGTAAATACTTTTCCAAGGTAAAAAAGTTCCCACGATGAGGTATGTATGTGTTTATTCCCTGCAGCACCAGACTGCAGGCTGCCACGTGAACAATCCCTTGCCAGATGTGCTGTTGTTACCTTACATGATAGTTCAGCCAGCATAAATAATTACTGCTTGTGACCAATGGCCTCCTCCTTTACATTTTTGTCGTCACTGTAGAACATGCTGTTGGCATTTATCTAACTTCAGTAGCTGAGGCAGAGCAAGCCCTGACACACGGAAGTACAATAAAATAACAATAAAACCAGTTTACTAGTCAAAGGGGTCGATCTGTATTCCTTGGGTCTTGACTTCAAATGATGGAGACACTGTATCAACCAGACTTTACGTATAATCACAGATGTCCTGCATAATTAGCTCTGAACCTGGCTTTAATACTATTCCTTACTGTTCCTACTTCACCCTGGCAGAAAGGTGAACAAAAATACATTAGATGGGTGCAGGAAAGAAAAACTTATCATGAAATAATTCTGAGAGATTTTTGTTTTAATGCAAAGCGTTCGCCCGCCGAGATGTTGAGGAAGACCCCACGCTGATGTAAAACACACGTAAGCACGGATCTGCTGCCTATGCCTTCAAGACTATGAAGAGGAAATATTTGCAGGAGGTGATACCACTATGCCTATAAAACTAGCATGGCTGCATATAACTATATATTTGCATATGACAAATTATTGTTATCTCTAGCATTTTTTCTTTTCGTAGAATTTAGTTAAACTATTTCAGTGCATATTAATTGCAAATCCTGTTTAGCTTATTTTGCATCTACCCAATCCCTGTTCAAAGGCTGAAGTACGTATTTAGCATGATAATATATTGCCCTCTGTAACACCTTCTTATCAAAGCACTTTGCAAATACGAATACATTCGACTTCATCACATCTCTCTGTAACCGTATATGTGAACCCTATTCTTGGCAGCAAAGTTACGTAACAATTTCCTTGAATTAGTTAAAACTTTTGTATTGAGATCTATTTTGGCACTTAACCCTGGCAAACTTCTCCAGCTGGCAGGACAAAGACATATCTCAGCAGAATGCATTAATGGGTCACCCAGTCTTTCAGAGTAATCATCTCCAGAGTACTGGAACCCTTGCACGCAATCCAGCCAAATAAAATATTAAAGAAAATCCCTTGTTCACGTTAATCCATATGGTATGACAGAAATTTAATACAAATTAGTATTGCAAATGTAGAGTATTTTCCTTGGACTTTTTTTTTAATAAGGCAATTCTTGGATATCCTTGTATTTTGTTTAATAGTTAGACCTAAGTGTGCTTCCTTGTCCTCATTTTGCTCTTACCAAATGTTGTGAATCACACAGTATTTGGTTAGATGTAATATTTCCTGCCAGCAAGACCACTTCTTGTTGGAAAATGAGTACGGTTTATGCATTAATGGAATGTTAAGAAGACGTGGCTAGCATCTGAAAAAAGGCGACAGCAGAAATGATGACTTCAGGAGTGATGTTAAGCCATATTATATCCTCTGAGGTCTGTAAGTGCATTTCATATCAATCCACACACTTAAAATCACTCTTGACTCCTGCAGATCAGAGCCTGTTTATTACTGTATGTACTAATGATTTTTCCTTCCAGTCGGGGATTTTGCCGCAGGAGAGAAGTAAGTAGGAAGATATCAGGGGATGTGCTGAAGACAGAATAGTAGCAACTGTTGTTAAAACACAGGTAGGCTAACAAAGGAGATGCAGGAATAGCAGTTAAACAATGCATCAAAACGATACCCAAAACAAATCAAATAAAGAAAAAGACCTTTAAAATGTCACACTTAAACCATTAATTACCCTTTTCCTGATTGGGCCTTGACGTCCATCCAAACCGCAGAGAGAAGCAGCACACCCTTCACAATGTACTGAATGATAATGAGAGACCAACAGAGAGATAAGTTATGTGAAGTGGTGTGCAAAAAGCCACCCCAGAAGCAGGGTAAAAATTATCTAATTTTGCTTTGTGCTGATTTTGTTGGATTGCATCAAAACAGGACAGCAGCATCACCCTGCAGACTTATCGATGCAATGCCAGGACTTCCTTCTGCTCCTCTTTGCCACTTTGTTTTGTGGAAGCAGCTCTCCAGTTCTTTGTATAAATATTGGCATCCTTTGGTCCTTCCAGACAGGCCCAGAAACTTCTAATGGAGTAATACAGCAAATATTATAGCAGTACAGCAAATATTTAAGTCCTCTATGTGCCACCACCATGAAAACACAACGCAGTGTGAGTGTGTCTCCCGTACCTTTGTGCAGTTGCCAACAGCAGTGTTCCCACTGTGGCTCTGACTTGTAGCTACAAACAAAGCATTCCAGAACTACTCAGGTATTGCCATAGTGATTGCAAAGATCAATACTATATTTTTTAATGTAAATAATTTGGAGGACTAAATGGCTGTTGTCTCATCTTTTCATATTTTTTTCATCCTCTTTAATTAATATCTTGCATACCAAAAGTGCGTAGGCCAGGTAGCTTAATTTAATTGCTTCTAGGAACTGTTTGGCTTTGACTCTAGACCCTTCGAAGACATGACTAAAAGGGCAGCGAGGGAAAAGAATTTTCATTGTAAAATATGATACATCTAAAGATGCCTGTCTGCATTTTAAGTCCAGCAGCCAACTTTGCCGTGTGGCAAAGAGATGCTGCTGTCAGAATCGGAGCCCGTGCAGTGGAAGCACTGCCAGTCACTCCTGAAAACAGCCACTAGCCTTGATGTGCTGTAGGGCTCCAAAGCCTGTGGTGTACAATTTTTTAAAATCACTGGGGGAGCAAAGTAATAGTAGTAGGACTGTACTGCTGCTCTACTTCAATTCGGCCAATGGAAATTTTCATAAAAGTCAGCTAACTGAAAAACAAAGAAAAATGTGAAGATGTATGTGTGCTGAAACCAGCCACTAAGAAGAACAGCTCTGAACACCGGCTAATTTAACGTCCACCAGGTGTAAAGATGCTTAACGCTGAAAAATCAGACATCGAGCATACTAAAAGCATAAAGGGGAGACCATATGTTTACAAGCAGCCGCTCTATTTATTTGCAGCTTATTGTGACACTTACACTTTGTTCTCCCCAGGATATATTCACATTTAGGAACTTGGTGTTTATTTTTGACAGTAACCTCAACATAAGTTCAGGAAGAGCAGAATTTGCAACGATCCGCTTTGCTTTCTTGTCTCTCACACTTGTCTGGAACCGAATAGCTGAGAACTGGAAATTTGCAACTAAAAATAAATCAGAACAGAAATAAATCAGGACCGCATTCATTATAAAACATCAACCCGTACACTAAGGTTTGGAAAGCTGAATCTCACCATAATCATAAGATGCTCCTTCTCATCCCACTATGTAAGTGTATATCCACCAAAGAGTTTTTCCAATAGGAGGAACAGATAAAATCCAGTTAACACGTAATCCTGCAAAATGCTGAGCATTCCTGCTTTGATCCAGCAAAGCATTTAAACAGGTGTCTAATGTTATGCACAAGTAATCTCACAGAATCCTGTAACCGAGTCACATGTTTAAAATTAAGCGTGTGTTTAGGTCCAGGGTGACAAGGCTCAGCACCTTGTATGATTAAGCGACTAGTAAGCTGAAGAGGTTGTGTAGGAGTCACGTCCTTAATTGCTTGCTGACTTCAGCAGCACTTACATCTTACTGAGGTTGTGTTTGCTAGTGTGCAATATAGAGGTCACCTTTAATTCTAGAATGAATATAGCTTTAGGATTGCCTTTCCTGTTTGGAATTATATGTTCTTCAATTAACAAAATAATGGAATAATAATACCAAACTTAGTCACAATTTTGGAAGGATCAGTGATTAACTGACATTTTTTGTATTTCTGATAAAAGACGAACCTCCGGAAAACTATTCTAAAGACATAATACTCTGTTTTCTCAAGGATAGATCCAAATATGTCCTCTCACAAGTCAATGGATCAAATATACACAAGTAGTCACAGATACGTGTCAAATGTCGGAGCTCTGCTAATGCAGCAGTCTTATATGCGGTACTAAGCCTGCGGCTGGCTATAAAACAAAATACGCTCAGGCTGAATTCAAGCTAATTGAAGTCAACGCCACAATGAATGGCTGCCTTAAAAAGGCAGTATTTTTCAAATGAGCTTTTTTTTTTTTCCCGTGTGCTAAATTCAGTGGAATTTTGGGGCATTTAATGGTAACCAACAAAATGGAACTCCAGTCACGACCCTCCTCTGCAGCCTCTGGGCGATACGATAATGGTGGGGCAAAGCTTTATTAACTGAATAGTCTCATATGCTGCATCTACTCATATTCGTGGCTTTAATTTAATCTGATCTGCAGGCAGATGTTAATTTCTGTTTCCTGACATAAGCTAATTGTAATTCAACCTATGGTCAGAACTTAAGTTATTTGGGAAGAGGCATGGATTGTTCGTGTCTTACGCAGTGGGTGCAGTTTTGCCTTCGAATACAACTCTGTAGCTGCATCAATGAAAGATACACATGGATATCCAATTATAATTTACATGTGCATATCTAATAATAGGCTAATTTGTAATCAGTGTAGCTATATCTTTGGGGAAAAGCATAATAAAGCATCTATTTTCATAAATGTTCACAGGTGGATATCCTGCGGATAATTTTTATTATTAACGTGCAGTTTTAGGCAATGGAATACTAAATTGTATTTCAATGTGAGACATATTAATCACGAACCTTCCACCTAGTCACCATCTCAGTCAAGTCTCATTCGAAGTCTCTGACAATAAACTCTTGTGTATTATATTATCTCATCTCACACAACAGGTTTTCCCAGCGTCTCCTTCACTAGAAGGAAGTTCACTGCTATACGTGTGATCATACATTATTGCTCATCTAACCGCAGCATGTGAGAAACAGATATTTACAGTCTATCGACAATTGTGGTAGTTACAATACTTGTAATTTTTACGTGGGGTCTTTTTTTGCAGGTTTTACGGTAGCTGAACGCGATCTGTTTTCGTAAGTTATGGCTATTGCTAAATACATGTTATAAAGCATTACTTAGTACTATCAACATTTAATAAGCTTGTAATCGAGACTTTTTATCCCCTCTGAATTTCCACAGTGTCATATTTCAAGGGTTTTCTTTTTGTGTCAAGAAACGGGTAACCTAGAACTTTTGAAAACCTATGAACTGATGAAGCTCTGTAGGCATCTGTGTCTCCTAGGATCAAGACAGGTGACACGCAAAGATGTGTAAAATGTTTATCACCCACAATTAAAAGGACATTTTAAGTGCTGCAGAACCCTACAGCCATATTAAGATTGTATAATAGAGAATCGTCAATACTTAGTGGTCTGAGCGTGGTCCTGGAGGAGCTCTAGCAGTGTGATATCCATTCTAACTTAAGCCAACAAAAATTAAATTAGAATTTCAGGGATGCTTATACACACTCCCATAGGCAAAACAGGCTTACGACTAACTTGCTTTCCTAGAAGGAAACTCACCCTCCTTATCTAAAAAAAAAGTTTATAAAACGATTTCTCTTTTGTTTGCGGAAAGATTCAGCTATTTAGAGACAGGTAATCATGAGCAAATTATTTACTAACTGCAACAGAGCAATAGGACAATGAATGTTTGTCAAGGGCAGGTTAACATTTATATAAATAAATACTGGTTTAATAGACAGTATTTAGACAATACACTTAGTTCATTGTGCGTCAGGTTAGTGCTCTTTCAGTGACAGGCACCGTCAACTAATTAGGGTGTGTTTAAATCCTGCTTGATGTGTCAATGCAACACACTTCTGTGTGCATTGCAGGAATCACAAAGTAATAAATTTAACCAGTTTTTTATCACTATCAATAAACCGAAAGACATAACATAGGTTACTGTTAGACTTTCTTTTTAAATAAGAGAGTTTCCACTGCCTTTTTTCCTAGATGGTATGGTAACTGCTTTCTAATACCAACTAAAAAAATACAGCCAACCTTCTTCAGTGGTTTACCTTCCCTTTTGCGAAAGAATTCCTCCCTTCCAGATTCCAATAAATTCAGGATTAGCCATTTTGAAACATGCAGTGTCATCTCTCCAGTCTTCTCTGGATTAATATCAAATTTCAGAAAATACTAAAGGTAGAGCTATTTCTTCTTTGGACAATCGGATCACATTTGCTTTACTTTCTTCAGCTTGCTCCAGCTTCTTCAAAACTCCCGTTTTACCTCGTTCTCACCTTGGACCGACAATTCTGCAGTACAGAAACATCTTCTCCTACCATCTGAGTCTAATAAAAATATCCCAGTTCTGTACTTGTAAACCATCCTAGATGACGGATGAGATCCTTATGAACTTAAAGTGCTGAGGATAAAACTGACTCAAACTGAGGATAAGATGCATGTTGGGAGGCAGCGCTTTTCAGTGCTTCTATGATGTGAGAGAAGACAGTTCTAGACTTGGCCCTAATGAGCAGGAACACACCAGGCAACATCCAAACAGGGGTTCCGTGATGGAAAAGCCAAAAGGTATTCAAATCTGAGATAAGTTTTTCAAGTAGCTGGTTAGAAAGGGAATGCAAGTCGCAGGCTCAGTTATGTCCAGATGGGGTTTTTTTTTCACTTAACAGTTTGAACATTGAGACTGGTTTCCTATCAAACTTAGATCCATTGGATGTGGGTCAATGCACACACATTTCCTGTTATATTTTCCTCACGATGCCCAGTGTCTCTTGTATAATGTGTATGTGTTCTTGAAAACTAGACAGAGGCGTTTAAATCTCTTCTAAACCAGGCAATGTAACTATTACTAGAAAGTACTACAGATGGCTGACTAATTGAACCATGGAAAGCATTATCACACCATTTCTCAATTTAGAGCTCATTATTCATTTGAGTTCAGTCTCTTTTCATTACTGTTGTAATTTCATATGAAATTAAAGTGAGTTTCAAATTTACATACATGCATGAGGTTATTTTGCAGTCTTCTGAACTACACCTCCTTTCCAGCCAGTCCTACCAGACCACTGACAATGATTATCTATTTATTTATTTGTTTATTTTCTGAGGGTTTGGGATTGTGGCTTAGTTATTACAGTAGAAGCCCTAAAGCCAAGACACACGTGCAGCCTTGGCTCCGTGACCTTGAGCAGGTCACACGCACTCCATGGGTCTCATGTTTGCTTCTGTGCCAAGGGTATTGTGGGGGTTAATATTTCTACAGCGCTTTTAGAGCTTTAGATGAAAGGCGCCGTAAAAGCTCAAAGCATGACTTATTGATAATATATATATACGTATCTTTCCAGCTTATGTCTCAGGTATCCAGCACGGGGATTTGTATTTTCACAAAGCTGTGGGTCTTCTTCAATAAAACAGGCTACGGCAGCTACTAATTTAAAATTCTTTTGCACCAGATTAACTGAATGCCTGAGAGAATGATGCTAGGTCACCTTCTTAAAATGGCCTGAATACCAACAGAAGATTAAGAAATGGTGGGAGCGACTATATTTTGTTACATCGAAAGCATTACAAGCAAAGTGTGTATGAGCAAAGTGACATTCAGTGGCAGATTGAATTGCATTATGATAAACTAAAAATGGCAGAGAGACTCAGGCCTCTGGAATAATAACTCTTGAAGATATTCCATTTTGATACTCGGTTGATTGACAGGGGGGGTTACGGTAAGAAAACGGGTATGACTTAGTTATGAAAAAAGCCTCCTTGTGATCCAACATAGTTTCACCCTTACAACAATGGCATTCCGAGGTGCAGCTCTACTGGTTTTCATGAATCCTGGATCATTCTTTTAAAAATTATCTAATGCTTAGTTTTCCCTGCAGTGGCACGACAGCAGCTGTAACCAAATACTCATAATAGCAGATCATACATAATATAGGAACACGAGCTACTTTTCTTCTGGCCAGGATACTTACGGTGCCACCCTATAATTAACTGTTGCTGTGACTTTATTTAAGATCATCTGTGTTAAAATACAGCTGGAGTTCCGAGGTTCTCAAGGCCTTAATACCATCCGTTTGTGCAGCTCATCTTTCCTCCCGGAGTATCATAATGCAGAGCCTGAGTATGTGGGTTACTTTAATAGCATGTATAGAGAAATGCATCAGAGAGCAGTCTTTTGTGCTGTATTAGGGTAGGCGAAACATGGGGAGGAATAGAAAATACCCGGGAGCAGACAAAGCTGCTAGTGGCAGCTTTAGTAGTAGAGAAACAAAACATGAGAAAATACAGTCCAAAGGAAGACAGGCTGGAAAGACAAAAACTTCCACTGAGCTTTTATGTTTGTGCGGCAGGTTACTTTTTCACATTTTTTGACTGGTTTCCTACATGAACAAAAATGTTTGCGAAGTATAATCTCAAGGATTTCTCTGGTCAAGGTTAAGCAAGTACCAGTTTGTTGCTAATGTGTCATTTTATTTGAGTGATGTGTCCAACTGATAGAGCGTAAGTGATATTACTGGACTATTAAACACGAGAATTTGCACTCTATATTACATTTCTAATATGCCTATGTGTGTGTATCTTACGGGTTTTTTAATGAAAGACATGAACGCAATTAAAGCTTCACTTAATGTGTTGCAGTTTTAATATATTACAGGATAAATTTCCAGCATTGTATTTCACACTGGATGGCAGCTTTTTTTTTTTTTTTTTTTTTT
>VZSC01014760.1:166224-202278 GCA_013398225.1 Steatornis caripensis | reverse complement strand
GGGGGGGGGGGGGGGGAGGGATTCAGAAATTAATTACATCACTTTTTTTCAGATAGCTCACTCCTTCCCACTAGGAACGCTAAATTCTTCCCTCCTCCACGTGCATTAGAACAACTTGTCCTTGAATACATCTGACTGCCAGAAATTTTTTAAAAAGTTATCTTGAAGCAAGGGAGAACTAAATCAATATCACCAACTAAGAGCCCTTACCTCCTTAGTATCATGGCAATGCCCTTTTTCCAAGTCTCCACCACATTAATTTACAGATTGATGTTAAACACAATGGCAAAGCTGGAATGCTCTTGCCTTCAATCCCAAGGCTGATAGTATCACTGTCCTAAAAGATTGTGCCAGTAGAGGTATTCAATTTGGTTAAGCATCTGATAAACTTAGACTGCATTCACCAGGTGCCAAATTCAACGTCACCTTCCCATTACACAGCAAAGCACAATCTCACTGTCTGACGTTAATTACATCAATTTCCCTTTTGTAGTAAAAGGACAAAAGATGGCTGTTATTTATCCCTAAAAGAGTTGTTTGATGACTTATAAAGCCGTGAGGCAACTCTTAAATTCAAAATTAGGGTACGTTTCCTCTCTACCTTTGCTGATTCAGCACAGGGAAATGTCATTATGAATGACAGCATCCTGTAGCAGACCTGGCTCTATGAAAACTGCAAGGTTTAGCCTGACAGGAGTCCTCAGTGGTAGCAGTCTGGGGTTGTGAACTAGGTTGGCTGGAAGTCTTCCAATTCAAAAGTTATATACACCATGCCCAAGCTTTAGCTAGGGAGGCAGCCTCTCATCAGCAGCTGGATGCAGGGTTGAGTCCTTCAGCATCTGAAGACCAGTTCCGTGATTAACCATTCGACTCTGATTAAAACGCACACACGCATACCATCCTGAGGGCTCACTTTTGAAATACACTGTTTGGAGGAATTTACATTCATAAGCGAGGCATGGCATTTCCTTCCATTTATCATTATGCTTTTTTGCATTACCTTTTGGAAAACGAGGACTTAGTATTCCAGGCATTACTTGCTGGATATCATTGATCACAAAGCTCTCAGCTTCTCTATTTTTGAAGAGAATCTCTGGTTCTTCCTTGCAGCAGCGTGTGTATTTGAAAAATAGGATTGCTAGGAAAGATTATTTGTCATTTTCTCATTAAATCCAGAAGTTAGAAGGCAAAATATCTGTTAGGTCAACTAGTCTATCCTCTTTCAAGAACAAGACTTCTCCCTTTCACACATTTTACAGTGTAAGCTGTGCAGGACGTACATATCTTGGCTTGGTTGAGAGCATCCTCTGCATTGGGTTCTATTTTGAAAGATTACTTCCAGAGCTCCAATGGAGACATTGGAGTCTGGGTTCATAATTTCAGCTGTCTTGTCTTGTCCCCAGCAACACTTTCACGCAAACCCCAGCTACCACTCTAAACACTGACATTAAGCAATGTCAATGCTCAAACCTTTTCTGGTTTGTGATCAGAATGAACGTGAGCGTACACAAATGCAGTAGAATACACTGGGATCCCAAAGTGGCATCCTCATGGGTGCCATCACACTCATTTTCTGCATGGTTATTGAGTCACTCTGTATAACCCCTTGCTTGGCCTTCGATTCTTTAGTTATCTCAGTTTTGTTATCTCCGTTCCGTTATCTTTATTTATCACTGATTTACATCAGAGTTTCGTCATAAAATCAGAATGATACCACAAAGGTCTGCCAGCTGGCTGAGGAACAAAGTTGAACGCTTATTAGATTTTGAAGGCAATATGCAGCAGACTACCATTTTAGTAGATTTATGCAAGTCATGTAGCCCTACTACAATAAGATGTCTCATAAACTATTAGCTTTGGGAACGCTGCAGGATAAGGCATACATTAAGCAGATTTAAAACAAACAGGAGGTGGCAAAAGACAATAGCAGCCATTAAAGGAAGGATCACAGGATCTGTTGGACAGAGTAAACACTCTTAATGTGGAATCACTCTTGTGCAAAATTGAGGGTTTGAGCCTGCTGCAGTGATACTCAGAGCAGTAGTGAGCAGTAAACTGTCACTGACTCCCTTGAGAACCAGTGAATAATTCAATGCAAGCAACCACCAGTACCACAGAGCACTCCTGTCCTGAAGAAGCCTTTCCAACAAAGTATCTGAGTAATCCGCACAACTACTGTTTTTACAGTTGAAAAAAATATTTTTGCTTGGCTAATATATTTAAAGGAATTTTTTCTTTGATTTACCCAATACATGCAAGAGCTGAAATCTTAGATGAAAGACTGACTTTCCATATTAACTCAATAATCAGAAAAGGTTCCTGCAGATAGGAGAAAAGAGACTTTACCATCTAACCTGCTTTTTAAAAAGTGTTCTGGCCTGATTCCAGATGCTTGTTCTTATATAATCCAAGAAGCAAAGGGAGTAAACTCACAGGAACAAAATTGTTCATAAATTTTTTGCGCTCATGCACAAATACACACAAGAAAATGTATCAAGACTACAGTCACTAGCATGACAGACGCACCCAAGGTCTTGCTGACATTGGCAGCCTTACAGGGGCAATCTGTATATAAGGACGACATGTTCTTGAGCAATTCCTCCTAATGAGGTAGGCATACGGGTTAGTTCCTTTAATATCTCTGGCATGAAGTCTTGTCTAAGTCAGTCTTTTTTGCTTATGAACTGAGCACTGCAGAATCATTGGAGGACAATACTGAATAATAACAATAATATAATTTGGTAGCAGGTTGATGACAGGCCCTGAAATAGATCCCTGGAATCTTCCTATTTATATAATATAAAATTTGATTTTTTTTCCCAACTGGAGACAAAGCAGCTTGATAAAAGGCTCAAAAAATCTCGTATCATAAGTATTTCACCATTTTCGATGAGCACGAAACCGCAAAGGAGAAATCATACAGACTGTGAAAAGTAGTCTAAAAACTATTACAATTTAAGCATGCCATATAAAATGTTGAAACATGCATCTAATACTTTTAGGAAGGGATGTTCACTAGCAAAACTTAATTCCAGGCCTGGAAGACCCATTCTTTACATATGTAATCCAAGGAAACGGTCATCAATAATACATTGTAATACAGGAAAACAAGGACACACTAAACATCCTTCATTTACTTAGGAACGGGTTGAATGCATCAAAGACAATGCAATCTTCTTTTAAAGGATGTGGGGCAAATAGCCTCTGTTATGATACTAGGACAGCAGCGGGAACTGTTAGCCCTGTTGAACAACCCAAAAAGGAAGAGCTGTGCAATATGAAAGAAGTGGCTTTCGAATATCTCCTGTCCTGCAGGCTCATGCGAAACCCTGGCTATGAATTCAAGGAAAGTTGGGGCAATTTTTTCCCCTATAAAAGACTTAAAATGCTTTCTGGGTCATGGTTAACCTGTCCTTCATGCCCAGGGTTCTTACACATGCTTCTTGTTTCTTCTTATTGTTGTGAATGGAACAATTACCCAACAAAATGACACCTACTTCTCTCTTGTCTTCTCTTTCCCTCAAATGCTCCTATTAACCTTAACAATTCTGTATCCTATCAACACATAGGTGAAACCTTTCCAGATTGAACACTGCATTCTTCTAGCACTACACTTTTTTGGCCAAGTGAACTCATGAAATGTGAATTGCTGGCATGGAAGGTGCTGTTGCATACTCAATTATAGTAATTTCCTTTAAAACAAGAAGGTGGGTTTTTTTAAAAAAAAGTAATTTAATACTTCCCTTATGGCCTCTCTGAGTGCGTACATCCCTGATACACAAGGATATAAGTGAGGAGTTCTTCCTAGAATCTTGATTGAAAGGATGCGTTAAACATACCTATGTAGATAACATATCTATATATGTTATCTGTTTCTATTATTATGGGACTTTGATGTCCTAATCGGGATCAGTCTCATTGAACTGGGTGCTGTAATGCTTTGTAACTGCCATCCATCCAAAAATCTCTATTTTGCAAATCCCTTTCTTTTTACAAGATTACTTAATCTAGTGGATACCTTGAAAATAATGCTTGATGAAGCTGATGAAGTAGAGAAAAGTCATATAGGTTTGTAACTGTTTGTAAACATTTTTGATGATGTTTGCCACTGTGGCATCCGAGTCCTTCATAAACAGTTACGGTATAGGCTGTAATTTGTCTGCAGTGTTTGTAGTCATTTGTACACTGACACTGAGTCTAAAATGAACCTGATATGGTAGCATTATTTTCACTAGTGGCAATAAGAGTGACACCTGAAAAAGTAGTTCTGCTTCATCTAGCCTTCTAAATAATTAATTGAATAAGGAAGAATAACCATCCCCATTGTACAGACTGAGAACTCAGCCAGGGAGATGACATTACCTGTCCAAAGCTTCCCTGTAAGGCAAAATTAAAACCAGAAACAGAGCAAATGAGCCTATGCACAACTGCAACACCTGTGCAATTCTATTCAAACAGAATCCAGAGTCTGGAGATCAGCCACAGAAGGAAAAGACTGGCAGGAGGATGCTTGCCTGAAAACTTTCTGGAACTCAATTCCACTTAACGAACACATACTGTTGTAATGCAGTGGATCTTCTGTGTTTTGGCACCAAAACAGGATGTGGAGACCTCAGGTCAGCCTTTTCATTTGCAAGCACCCTGCTTAGATCTGAAAAAGTGCAGCTCAATTATGAGTGAATTGATGAGAAAATTCATTTCTTTGTTTTATTTTGGTAATTTTACTTGCTAATAACAGTAAAGACAATGGTTATCTTCCAGCAGTATAGAGTAAAACTTGGCATTTCTTTTCACAATGTGCAGCAGAATCAGCTCAGCTATACTAAGGTTATTCTTTCCACAACTCACGAATCAGCCATTCATATTTTCGTAATGTCATATGAGTTAAAAGATCATAATTTTGCTCATTACTTTTAGCAGCTATTTCCTTTTCAATACTCATTGCATCCAGTTCAAAATTTCACTGTTACAGTTTCTTTGAAGACAATTCTTCCGTATGTATCTCCTTCCACTTAATAATAATCATTGGTTTAGTTCGATCTTTCAGCCACATTTCTGAATGAATGGGAGAGCCCCTATTGGGACTATCCACATTAACACTACAATGACTTAAATTGTGTTATTTATATGGTTCTTGGCATTGAGAGGCATTACCACGTGCTTAGGGCAGTCATATGGGTAACAAGATCAACTAGGTATTTCAATCTATGTGACATCAATAGGCTTCACCAAAATGAGAGAAATGCCAGAGTTATAAAAGACAGACCATAGGTGTCATGTTTATTTTGTGCTTCAGGCTCATTAGCTCTAATCAGCTGTCAAGCCAATTACCCTGAACAGACACGCCAAAATCCTCCCTGTAAGACCAGCTCATGTGCATGAGCCAGGGACTGGGGAACTCCACGTCCACTCGGTGCTGCCAGTCCCTTTCACCAACTTAGTGCAGCAGCAGGAACAGAAACCTAAACACCTGCTTCTGTAAATGGATGAGGAAAGGATACGGCACATATAGCAAAGACAACTTGAACTTCATGTATTAGAGAGAGAGAGCCCTTGCTGAGTCAGCATCAATGATCCACACATTGATATATATTGCATTTCCTTTTATTATCTCCTATTTATTGCAAGACATCCCAGTAGCTAAAGGAGAGGGATGGAATTTGCCCCACATTTATTCTTCAGCTGAGAACAAGCACAGGGTTTATATCTCCCTTAAACCCTCAAAACAAGGATTAACTGTGACCTGACTGCTGTTGGCCCAGCCAGTTATTTTTGAGAGGTGTGTGAAATTCATCTAGTCTGATCATAGCAAAAATATTTTAGTCTCCTTTTCCAACTGATATTAAACTAACTTCTGCAGAATGAAGCTTTTGCAGGAACAGTTCCCTACAGTAGGTGGGGAGACAGGAGAAGAACTCTTGAATTTTACAAGCTGTTTTAAGCTCTCCCGAGGCTCAGAACTGTTTTAGGGTGATTGTGTTTGTCCCATTTTTAAAGCTGCTCCAGTTTTTGGCCTTTATTCGATTTTTGTTATATTTATACGTATTATGACTATACTTCAATTATATTCCCTTTCCTTAAAAACTAAAACTCTGAAATCAAAGTTATTAACTCTGTACTGTAGTGTTAAGTACAACACCTTTCTAAATAAGACTGTTGTACTCAGTTATTTATCACATTATAGCAGAAGCAGCTAGCCATATCTTTTCCAGGGTATGAACATACAAATATGTTTGTTTATTCCCTAAAGCTAAGAAAACAAAATTGGAGGCAGGCTAGGCCTTGAGGTCCTAAGTTAATATTTCAGGTAAAATCTGAGCAGTAACATAGATGACCCTGAAGATGAAAAGTAACCACCTAAAGACGACTCAAGGGGAGGTTGCTATGACAATGGTGTCTGAAGAGAGTAAAAAAGAAAAAAAAAAAACAAAACCAAAAAACTTTCTTATCAGAAGGAAAGTATGACACAGGAGTTGAGGTAATTCTGAAATTAGACCTCCTACATCAAAGCTTTCAATCAGCCTCCCTGCACTAGAGCTTTCAGTAAAGCTCTAACAGAGCCCTTGTGAATCCAAGCCTCACTGTGGCCCCCAACATCTCTAGAAAAGTATGAGAAATATTCTCTCGTTCACAGCTGGAAAGTAATGAGACAGCTAGGTAACCTACACAAAATGACGGAGTCAAGCACAAGCTAAGCAGTTAAGAATGCCAATTCTCAATTCCATTATTGGATACTCAATTTGACCATGTTCTGTGTGCTGCCTTGGCATATCTGACTACGCAGAAGAGGTATACGCATGCTGTTCTGCACCCGTTACTGAAACAAGTCAACTTTCCACGTCAGGGCTCCTCTAACATCTCACCAGCGTGACACGCCTGGTATGCATCACTCCAAACATGTGAGCTGTTAATTGCCACAGTGCAAGATTTCTCTTGGGGGAGAATTCCCATGATGAGATTTGTCTGCAGAGCCTATTCTGTGCTACTTAAGAGACAGCTGTTACAGCAGATGACAAAATCTGAAAACAAATTGAGACAAGCGTGGCTTTGATATGCAGAACTGCTGTTTTGGAAATGCCAAGTGGTTTCCATTACAGCATGGCTGTAGAGGTGGAGTTCCTACGAGACTTCAAGGTCCGCAGCTGGCACACACAGTGTATACTGATTCAAGGAGAATGAGCTAGGACAAAGCAGTTGTTTGGATGTACAGGGTACACAACGTGTATGTTTTTAATGAAGGTAGGTTGTGTCACCAAAAACATCAGTCTGTGAAGGTAAACCACATGCTGTCTTTGGGGACCTTACACAGGGAGAGAGACTCTACAGATTTAACATTAAAGATTGCCATAAGGTTTCCCGGAGATGCTTTGGATGCCTTCACTTCAGGATGACAAATCTGAGACACTGTTAGAGAGGACTGCTCTTCCAGTAAATTCCTCTGAAATCAATTCAAGGAGTCTTGTACTAAATGCCCCAAATAAGAAGCAGACCAATTGATTGGTCATTTCTAGATGTCTTGACTTTTATCATTACTGATTTGTGCATTTTCTTTTTGGGGTAAAGAGAAGCCAACACATTTCTACTAGAAAGAATATCCAGTTGAGGCACTGGGCCATCAACATGTTCCCTACAGGCAAGATCTTCTGTTTGCTTCAGCCATACAGAATTAAATTTTGTAATAATAACCATAAAGATGGTAATATATCTTAGCTGATTGAGTTAGGAAAAAAAAAGAGATTCTGAAATGACAACATGTTATCCTAAGCAAGTGAGAGTATCAAATTAGAGCCTGTGTGCTGAAAAATATAAAATCATGTAGTTAAAGATAATATATTCTGCAACATGAAAGTAATTTATAACTATTAAGATATGACGTGGTATTTTTTTAAATAAGTTATGCTTATGCTTAGTTTGTCATAAAATCTTTGTTGCAATTTACCTTCAAATTTCTATATAGAAACTCAGATTAAGCTTAATATCAAATTCACATAAATATTCATATATTTTGAATATGTCATGAAATAACTAAAAATTCTATTCAGCTACTGAAAGGCTGTCTCCATCAACACCATTTTTATGATCTTTTCAAGAAATTAAAAACGGCACATGGTAAATATTCACCCCCATACGAAGTACCTTCTAACAACTGGATGAATTTTTAGACTTGCTACTAAGGAAACTTAACATTTTCTATTGTAATTTCTATAGATCAATTGATGTTGACAGCAAATTTGCTTCAGCCTATGGAAACACTGTTGTGTTTCAAATAGTCATTTGTCACTATGCAGTTAAACCAGGATTAATGTCTGTAAGCCTTCACTATAAAGCACACTAGTATCTTGAATTAGAAAAAAAATACTGATTTTATTTACATTTTGTTCTTTCTTTTTAGTATAAAAACCCTCACCAAAACAAAAAAAAAACCGAACCAAAACAAAAAAAAAACAAACCTCACAATTATCCTTTGGCTGAATTTTACGTCATACATAACTTTTCTACATTGAATATTTTTTGCACTGAAAATAATTTTTCACAGAAACATGCCATCTCATTACAATCTCTTCAGGGAACAGATTCTTTTCCTGCAGGTTTATATGTAATACTATAATATAATGAACATAAGATATAAAATCGTTATACATAAAATTTCTATAAAATATATTTCTGTAAGGTTTTTCCAGATTTCTGTTTTTTTTTATCAACAGTGGAAAAGCCATACCTGATATTAACCTTTTAAGTGGGAAACACCTAAAAAGAATTCTAACTTCTTAATAGATAGCATCAGAAAATAGAAACGTTTCTCTAAGCAGCAAATTATTCCCCTGCTACCCTTAAATCAACATTTCCTCACATTTGGTTGTCTTTGGATCTCCTTCTCTTCCCAGGGTCAGCTTCAAAATGTAAAAAACAAATCATTTGTATTCTTTACGATCTCATAGTGAATGAAGTTAAACTTTGATATCCAACTTCTAAATGGACAGAAGTGCTTCATGACTAAACCAGCTAGTTATGCTTCTTGCGAGTGGGCTATTAGATTTGTTGTTTATTCACTAGTGATTTCTCTAAGAAAAGCAGACCATAAACTGCCTTCATCACAACTTTCAACCACGTACAACCATGGTTGTATGGTAGTGTCCACCTCCCCACAGAAACCATCTCTGATTCAATTATAAGATTTTCAGCAGAGCTCAGACTCTGGCATCTCCCACTGAAAACAAGTCAAGGGCCAATTCTAGGAGCACTATTCTTTTACATTTTCACCAAACAAATTAATAATACATATGAACAAGATACCTTGAGCTCCAGCGTTAGTCAAACACATAAACACAATCAATAGTAATTTCAAGTTCCAAAAATGAATTTTTGTGTTTAATATATTCTATAATTTTCACTTAATTTTTACAGTGGTATAACAACTTTAAACCCTTATGGTGAGGGATTCTTTCTTTTACCGTGTCTAGCATATTTTAGTCAAAAATGCAACCAAGTGAGTAACAGTAATACTAATACAAGAAAGAAAATAATTAAACTTTTTTAGCTCTCTCGTTTCCTTAAGCCCTGCAAAACAGCCGCGTCTTTTTCATAAGAAGAGGGAGTATTTTTCATCACTCATAACTATACATCATGCTTACAAGTTGAAGTGCGCACGTTTGCCTATTTCTTTTTAAACAGTTTTGACATTAAAGTGTTTTGGCTCAAAACTAAAAAAATTACAGGGAACCTCAGACAAACTCTTCGCCTAAAATACATTTTAACATTGCTTTAGATTGAAACAAACCTAAAAAAAGAAAAACGTACTTTGTATTTAAAAGACAACCGTCTTTGTGGAACCATCCATCACGCTAGAATCAGCTTTTGCCAAATGAAATGCTGAACAAGATCTGCAATGTCCAGACGGTAAGATAAAATGGAGTCCAGACCAGAGTCCTTAATAATCTAGACTGTGCTCACAGTGGTCTTACCGGCCTGCTGTGGTGGGTTGGCCCTGGCTGGAGGCCAGGTGCCCACCAAGCTGCTCTCTCACTCCCCTCCTCAGCTGGACAGGGGAGAGAAAATGTAACGAAAGGCTCCTGGGCCGAGATAAGGGCAGGGAGAAAACACTCACCAATTAACATCACAGGCAAAACAGACTCGATTTGTGGAAAATAATTTAAATTATTACCAATGAAATCAGAGTAGGGTAATGAGAAAATCAAATCTTAAACCACCTTCCCCCCACCCCTCCCTTCTTCCCAGGCTTAACTTTACTCCTGAATTCTCTACCTCCTGCCCCTCAGCAGTGCAGTGGGGATGGGGAATGGGGGTTGCGGTCAGTTCATCACACGCTGTCTCTGCAGCTCCTTCCTCCTCAGGGGAGGGCCCCTCACACTCTGCCCCTGCTCCAGCGTGTGTCCCTCCCACGGCAGCCAGTCCTCCACGGACTTCTCCAGCCTGAGTCCTTCCCACGGGCTGCAGTTCCTCATGAACTGCTCCAGCGTGGGTCCCTCCTACGGGGTGCAGTCCCTCAGGATCAGCCTGCTCCAGCGTGGGTCCCTTCCACGGGATCACCAGCCCTGCCAGCAAACCTGCTCCAGCATGGGCTCCTCTCTCCACAGGGCCACAGGTCCTGCCAGGAGCCTGCTCCAGCGTGGGGTCCTCCACGGGTTGCAGGTGGAGATCGGCTCCACCATGGATCTCCATGGGCTGCAGGGGCACAGGCTGCCTCACCGTGGTCTGCACCACGGGCTGCAGGGGAATGTCCTCTGCTCTGGCACCTGGAGCACCTCCTCCCCTCCTCTTCTCCTCAACCTTGGTGTCTGCAGGGCTGTTTCTCTCACACATTCTCGCTCCTTTCTCTGGCTGCCTTTGTTGTTGCACAGCAACTTTTCCCCCTTCTTAAATATGATATCACAAGAGGTGCTACCTCTTGTAGAGCTCTGAGTGGGGACAGCAGGTCTTCTCACATGCTGTCATCATTTATTCTCCTGTCACCTGCCATGCATGGGCAAAAATGTAGCTGTAGCATTGGCGTATTCTACAACCAGGCAGTATACAGAAAAGGCAGCCCTGGACTGGCTTTGGCTGGCCAGAGTCACCACGAGCTCTCAGGCAAAGATTTTGCCCCTGGCTACTGTCTCTCTGATGCTTTGTATTCTGCTTCCTCCTCCCTGCATGCCTCTAATCAAAAGAAAGACAATATTTCTTTGCCAGACAAGGCAATTACTGCTTTCCAGGCGCATGGCTTTCTCCCAGCTGTCAACTGCATTACCTTTAAAACAGAGTAGTGTCAGAAAATTTATGTACTGAGTTTAGGCTCAGTCTTCCATTTGCGACATAAGCCATAACAACCGGAGAGCACGTCTCAGGTTAATGACAAAGAGCTCCACTTACGGCAATTGCTCAAAATATGCTCCTGAGGACTTTACTTGACAGCCTAGATCACAAAATTAGAGTATCTATCTTAATCACTGCCTAGAAAGAATGGTTCCTTATTGTAAATATAAAGTATTTCCCTATTTCTTTAAGAGAATTTGTGAATTAATCCTCCCTTACCTCCATTCCTTCTGTAATCAATGTTAGACATGGTATCCGAAGCAGACAAATTATATTTCTTGCGTTTATTTGCCCAACTGATTGTCAAGACATGTTGTTCTCAGCTGGTAATGTAAATAAAATACTACTGTATCTAGAAGAGAGAAAATATAATCAGATAATAAACAGAAAGGTATTGTTGTTTAAAGGTGCCTGCTCCTCAAAAGACATTTCAACAGTTCAATGCTTTAAAAATCTCAGCAATGCAGTGATGTCTGACCTATGTGGTTCCCACTACTTGACAAACCACAGTATAAAATGTAACAGCAGATGATGAAGTACACTGCTGAGCAGAAAAGACAACTCATGTGCTGTAGGAAGAGTCTGGAGCATTTTGGCCGACTCAGTTAACTCTATCTATTTACAAGCTTTTTAATCAAGGACCAGTTGTTATAAAGGCAAAACGCACATGGAGTCTGATAGCCACTTTCTACTAACTCACGAAAAACTCAGAAGCTTAAGGTAATTTCATATACAAGAAGTTCTCAAACTGATCTCAGTAGAAGTAATGTTCAGCCTCAAAGATTTCAAAAAAACCCCAAACAAACTGGCAAAGTATTAGCATTATTGACATGAATGTTTCAATTTCTGCCTTCCTTTTAAATATTACTGCAGTATAAGGAGAAAAATGTGAAATACAGTTTCCAAGCACATGTCTTTCAAAATTGTTGCAACAAATGTGAATGTGCTGTTCATGTTTAGTAAATGAGTATTTGTTCCACTACTGAAAAGATGCAGCAGTGGTAGCCTGGGAGCGCTCTTTGCTACGCAAAAGAGACAGTCCTCTAAGACCATTCAACTCAAGGTCTTCTTTTCAGATAGGCAATAAAGATACATTTTTTGCTTTCATTAGGAAATAAACGTTAACTACAACATCATCTCACAGAGCACTTCAGACTTTAAACTACTGAGTCAGTGATGTCAAATCTTCAGAAATAATGGTTAGACTGGAGTTGAAGCAATGATTGAGAGTGACAGGTTCTGCATCCCATCACGAAATCCCTTCAGGTCAGCAGTGCAAGCTTCTGTCCTGAACCACCGACTATAGGAGAAAAGCCTACCCACTTATAGGCCTCACTTATTCTCCCACTCCAAAGGGAGCAGAAGACGTCTGAAAAATGGGTCTTCACAGCCAGCACTGCACTTCTCTGGAAAAGCCACGAAAATCTCCGCGCTCACGTAAAAAGTGATGACAGTAAAGCTGCGTGTTCACCTGCAGCAGTAGGAACTGAGTGTCATGGTTGTACTCAGTCTTGAATTTTTACTACATACTTGTAGAGGACAGTTCAGCTCTGGTGCACCGCCTGCTCTTCCAGAAGGGAAGGCTTTAATGCTATTATCCTGTGGAGCCGACTACTTTCTGGCAATAGCCATTACAGTGTTATCTGTGATTAGCAATCTCCGTCTCCACTGAGCCTGCATACGCTCCCTAAGGCAAAACAAAGACTTTCTCTCTCTGAATTTCTCGTGTCATAAAAAAATAGAGCTGAAAACACCCTACTCAGTCATTTTGTACATTCGGGTAGTGTTCTGTGCAGTGTGTTTGAGCTCTTTGCGCAATGCAATTTCAAACTCTAAGGCATCTGTTCCTCAGGTAATGGATCTAATTGAAAAAACAGTTTCTCCTTTAATCTTTACAAGGACATATGAGTGCATTCCTCCTCTAGAAACTAAAAGTTAATGGTTCTCTCTTTTCAGAGGTACATTTGATTATTCATTTTATGTGTTTGAAATGGGCTGTGTGCATAGTCTGAGATGTAATATCTGATTTCTAGGCCCCTGTCAGAAACAGCAGTTAAGATCATTAGACATTTTCATTCAATAAAAAAGGCTAAAAAGGGATAGCCCTAATGGACACCCTGTCACATCTTGTCCATCTTAAAAAAAATATGTCTCATAGTAAACACAGAGCCTCTAAAATACGACAAGATGCCTCACTGCCCTCAGCTTTCCTTTCACCTGAGATAACTGAAGTCATTCAGATTCTACAGCCACTATTCATGGTACCTGGAAAAGTGAAATCTCTGCCTCGGAACACCTGCCAACAGAAGAGAACCAAAAAATACGAGGGAAGACTATGTAACGGAATTCAAAAGCCTCAAATCCCCGACAGCGCTATTATTAGCTGACAGATTTAGATCGCATTTCTGCTAGAAAAATTTCAGACATTAAGGATACTTCATCATTAGCAACAGAGCAGAAAATAAAATGTAGTGACTTTTACCATATATCCTATTTGAAACAAAACAGATACTCTAACCATAAACTGCTCTCAGATTAGAAGTACAAATCAATATAGTCAAGACAGATTACTGGAGAGTTTGCCAATTTATGTCTCGGAGGAAAAGCAAAAGTTTTAACCTCTCCTAATAATAGTAATTTCTCACGAAGAAGCTGGGTTGGCCAAGCAGGTCTCCCAAAATCAAACGGGTCAAACCATGAGAGGAGACAGACCACGGTATTACTAAAGGTTCTTCTATAAATGACTGGAGCATTTTGGGGGGGAACATTTCAATGAAAATGGCAGAAAGTAAGAAATTAACTTTGGGGTTTTTTCTGTTTCTTTTCATCTTTTCTATTTATTTAATCTTTCCCCTCATAGAAAAGAAGCATGGAGAAAATGAAATAAAACAGCTTTAAAAACCTAAGTGCCAAAAATGTTTAAGTGTTAAATAGCTGAAAACAGTTACATTAAAAAAAACTGTCCTGGTTTGGGCCAGGACAGAACCAATTTTCTTTTACTAACTTTGCTTTTTAGTTAAGTCTCTTCTGAGCAGCTGCACTCTCCGAAGTAACTGCGTGTTTCTCCAGACAGTAGCTGCTTCTAGCAGTGATAAGGCTCGGTGTTTACAGTCAGTGCTAGAACATCAGTAGGAATGGTGTGCAGAAAGGCTCTTGCTTATAGTTATCCCTATGGAGACCAAGGTCGATGCTTGCTTCTGCTGACTTTCTTGTGCGCCAGAACTGCAAGAGCAGAGAGAAGTGGTCACACCTGCGACCCTGCGGTGGGGAGGAGCGGGTCGGGCAGGTGACCCATAAGTGACCAAAGGGAGTATTCCATCCCATACGCGTCATACTCGGTATAAAGCGGAGGGATCACAAGGGTCTCGCCCTCTTCTTCTATGGCCGGCGGCCGAGGAGGACTCTGTCCGATTCTTCTGCCTTTGATCCCAATCCACGCGTTCCTGAATCCAGCCCCTGCCTGCTGCTGCTGAGTACAGTCTGGGACTTTCCCAGGGCATGCCCTGCAGCGTCCGGCCGACGTATTTATTGGTCATCGGGGGGGGGGAGCTCGATATCAGTTTTGTATATATTTTTATATATTTCATTATTATTTCTTACTATTATTATAATACATTATTACTGTAGTTACATTAAAGCTGTTTTAAGTTTTCCAACCCATAAGTCTCTTTCCCTTTTCTCTTTCCACCGCCATTTTGGGGAGGAAGGGAGTTAACAAAGAGCATCTGTGGTTCGTTTAATAGCCAGCCCAGCTTTAAACCGTGACAAAAATACCAAAGCCCACAGAGTTTGAGAAAAACAGTGTCCCCTCTGCAGCTCTGCTTACATGGAATGCAGCAATGTTTTCTAACAATTACAGTGACTGCTCATGTGAAAAGCACCTACACCACAGTCTTCCTTTCTCAGTAGTAAGCCGTCTGAAGGGGGTTAACTGGAATGAGAGGAGGAGGGTGAGGATAGGGGACTAGTTCCATGGGTGGCAGGACTAGCAAAGATTTATCCTGCAGTCTCTCCTTCAGTCGGAGCACTAGCAGGGTCTCCCCTCTCTTTCTGGCCCTATATTTTTGCTTCATCTGTAGAAATTATATTTTCTTAAAGATTTTTTCACTTCTGTCAAATGAGGATGAAATCAGACAACTGTTTAAAAGAGATTTGAGAGAGACAGCAATTGCAGGAAACAGACACAGACAGCACAGTAAGTCGTCTTTCTTTAGGAAAGCAGACTATAAAAAACTAGGTGGATGGTGAATGACAGTACATTTTCTGCAAACCAGAAGGCTGTGAGCCGCCAATAACTGCTTATATGTGGAACTTCGAAAGGAAAATGTACAAGGAAAAGTTTGAAGGCTAATGAAAGATTTTCCAAAATACATACGAAGTATTTTACAGAAGAGTTCTCATTATTCTGACACTCCATCTTGCTGACAGCAACTTTAAATTGAATAGATGGGAAAAAAGTAATTCTGTTGTTTAACACCAACTATTCAGTAGCCAGAAGCAAGAAGGACATGCATGTAAGGGATTGAGCTATAAGGGTCATAGGCTCAAGCTTGCGTTCTCTTCCTGCCCTTGAATTGTCCTGTAGCAAGAACTTCAACAAATGGCACTTTTCACGCCTCTGTGTCTGTCCCCTTAACCTTCTTGGCCATTTAGACGGTAAAGTACACGGATGCTAAGGTTACCAGCACACTTCAGGATTTGTGCTCTATTTGCTGTCTCTCATACCTCCTTCTAATCAGGCAAGGTTTTTAACAGAGAGTTACATCTCTGCAAATGTTAAAAGTCCTCCTTACATTTCCATGTTTTAGTGAGAAAATTAATTTAAAAGGCTTAAAGACTTCACAAATAGTTATTTTACATGAAAATAAAAGCTAGGAATAATTCAAAAGCAGAATTCAAGCAGTGGTCATACTCTGGTTGCACTCAGTAATGGCTAGGAATAGCAGTAATGAGCAGAGGTCTTTGCAAATACCTGTAGGGATTTTCTCCTTCAATCCTGTAAAACTTACATTCATATTTTGTTTTCTATTCTCTGCATTTTACTTCCTTGTTTTTCACATGTATCATTACACAACAATGAAATATAAGAGATTTCTTATTCCTTCTTTTTCCTCTTCCACTAAAAATTATGACTAAATAGGGAGAAGGAAGGTTTATTTATGTACTTTGGGGTTAGGCCAGAACATGTTTCTCAGGCTTTCTACTTGGGAGGTGCAGCTATCTTGAGGAAATAACAGGATTCTCTTGTTATTTTCTTCATGTTTTCATTTGTGAGATATTCCTCAAACTTTACCAGCTACTCCTTCTCTGTCTAGTGCTTTCTTCCCTTCTCTGCCCTTCTCACAGATAGACGGAAAGGTGCTGATTTATTCCAGAACAGTTACCAAACAGGTCCAAACCCAGGCATGAGTATGGTGAAGCTGAATAAAAAAGCTATAGCGTACTTTAAAAGGGAGACTTTAGCTGAAAAATAATGAAGCGTGCTTCATTGGTAATAAGAAACCAGCTCCTGGGACCTCATACATATAACAAAAGAACAGCTAAAAGAGATAGTGCCCTATAACGGATGGATATAGAAGACAGGACTACAGCATAGCTCAGTCTGTCACTTTAGTCAAACCTGACTTAAGGAAATAAAGTGCTTAAATGCCTGCACAAATGCTGCTAGCATCATGGTATTAAAGAGAGAAGAGGGTCTGAAAACAGAGGCTATGGAAGGAGCTGGTTGAGTAAAACAGCCAGACCACGGGAATTCAAGGCTGGGATAAGACCCTTCCTTACAAAGCTTTAGACCAGTCATGTCACCAGCTGTTAATAAAGAGAAAGAGGCGGTTTCTACAATATAGGAAACTTCTGTGGCTAAGATCCTTCATAAAATAATTCTTTTTCTCTCCCCTTCAGCTTAATTTGCTAAATAAATGAATAATTGGACAGTGAAACATGGCAGAAGGATATTAAAGGCTATTAGCATGTGAAATGAGCTGTGTGCTGCTGTAGTTCTAACCCCGTGTAGTGAAAATCTATGTAATTCATATGGGACTGACGGATAATTAGTCCTCAGCACTGCCAGAAGTCCCTGATGTGTGAGAAATTAGACAAAATTTCAATAAGCTTTCCTCTGCCACTTCCTTCCCAGTCACGTCAATATGTTCCAATTACACACATATAGATATACGTTGCAAGGTTAAAAGCTAGTTCAAAGGCAAACTTAAGTAAGGCAGCAACCCAAACAGCCTCCTGTGCTGCTGGTTATCGGCCTGGTTCTGGCCTGAGTTCCACTTTGCACATTCTGTTGCGAAAAGCTCTAGAGAGCTGCTGACAGATTATGCTGCACACAGCTTATCCGGATCAAAGGGAGAAAGTTAAAGTTCTCCCAAAGACACCAAACGCAAGGGCTCTCTCCTGCTTGGCATAAGTCTGGCAAAGCTTACCCTTTCACACCACCTCTGCAGCTGAGTTTAGTTTTGAGCTCAAGCTAAGACTCACACAACAAAGTAGAAGCAGAAATATAAGGGCAGAGCTCTGTGCTTCCCTTTCACAGCTCTGAATGTGGGGAGGCATGGGGGAGCCGTGCCTGGACCCAAGGGTATCCAGACTCAAAATCTCTGGCTTGACTTGATTCCAGGTTACAAGGTTCCTGTTTTCTTCCTTTCAAGAAGGCCCAGGCAGGTGGGAAGCTAGCAGTGCTCCACAAAATCTGGATAGCACTTTGCACTTTTTTCTAACAACCATTTCAGTGCTTCCTAAATTTCTGTACAGATTAAAAAGAAAATGCAAAATAAGATTAGTGAATAAAATGGCATTTTTTTTTCCTGTAGAATTGTTTTCTTTCTAGCTTCTTTAGCCTGGGGAATTGCTCTTTGCCAGAGGACACTCCTTCTTCAACTCCAGCTCTCTATGGCCAGAATAATACTCATTCAGACTAAAATAAAAGTTTACATTTTCTAGACTGTGGTGAACTCTATGTGAGAAATGCTCCTGCTAATGGAATCTGTTGCTATGCCAGCAAAGGAGACCACACTATCGCTGTACATTCTACCGTCTACCAATGGTACTTTACTCTATGGCCTTATTGCAACAGACAAAGCTCTTGGGCCTTTACAGAGTCCAGTTGACAAGAAGCCATCCAGATGTACGCGCTGTTCAAAAACTTTCCATTTGCCCTGCAGTCCAAATGTATAATATAGTGTTCCCTGAAGCCTCTTGGAATCCACAAGCTGCTCACTGTATAGACAGCGCCGTTTTACCTTTTTCTGGGTATTATTTTGCATCCTACCTCAGTCTTCGAGAATTCAGTGTGTAAAAGCATCAAAACATCAATTGCTTACAGGGAAAACAGGGTGATAAATTCAAACAGAATACAGGTACAGATGTATGTGAACCAGAAGCACCCTGCAAAATATTAATTGAGCAAGGATGACACCATGGCGAATTACAAAGGTTCTAGAAAAATTTATAATCAAAGAGGAAGGTGCTTTACTCTGTGAAGTCAGCTGAAGAACTAGCAATACGGACTGTTTCACACTAAGCTCTCTGTTTTCCATTTCACATTCTTTTTGTTGATATCTGTGTGTGTATGTATACGTATATAAACATACGCACATTGGTTAAGCAGTTGAGATTTTCCAGATTTTATCCACATATTGTTTATTTATTTCATCATTCTAATCTCTTGCACTGTGTAAACATTTGCTTCTGGAATATGCGGAAGAGAAATTTCAAAAAACCCAGTAATGCGTCAGAGTGACACATGTCAACAAAACTTTGTAATCCCTAACATTGATACACATTGTATGGTATATCTAAGGAACAAAAGGCATCAGAAAGGGTTCTTTCTCATCCTGCACGAACTTTCTATTTACCAGAGTCTGAAGAAAATGAGAAGAAACAAAAGCACAGCTGAGGAAAGAGGAAGAATTCAACCGAATTTGCAGCCCGTTGGAGGTCCTAATTGCCCTAAGGGCTGCTTTGTCCCTTCCTCTTGGCATCAGCACTCTAATGGCTGCATGAGTCAGGTCTTGCTTTCTATAATTTGTAACACGGTGTATTTGATAGCCGGCAATGCGCTGCAACCATGCTGTAAGATTTATGGAGTCCACCACTATCTACAATTTGATGATTCATACACGTCTCTTGCTTATACCTCCCCTTTTTATTAGGACACACTGGGATTTTTTTTGTTAGAGATGATACCTTTTAACACTTGTGATAGTAGTAGGTAATTACATATGTCTTTATTCTCTTCTCCCGGAATACAGCTGCTTTGGGAGTTTGTTTCCTTGCCTGAAGTTGCAAAATTTAGTATAATTCACATTCTCAACATTTTGTTGGGGATATAAACTATGACTCTTATCTTGTACGTGACAGAAGCACAGATTTGCTGAGCTATAGAATCATCAGAGTAAATCAAAGGTTGTACCATTCCACCAACCTATCGTATTGCTTTAGTCTCTTTACTTTAGTTGAAAGTTATTCCTTTTAACCTGTAAGGCTAGTGTATGCAGGAAGTTACTGGAGAATGCCTCATGGAGGGGATTGTCCAAGAGCGTCCAACACTCTCGTGTTCATGCCAGTCATCTCTGTTCTGCATTCCCTGCAGCTCATTTGCAAGCATTTAGCTTGTGCTGTAGGTTAAATATAAGCATTCACCCAGCTAAATTCAGCTTCTGCTAGCCATGTAGCTGCTGCAGATCAATTGAGCTAGAAAATTTGCCCAGGAAGCTAAATAAATATCCAGGCAGCGAGCCCACACTGAGGTCCAGTCTGCCGCAGCTGTGTTGATAGCAGTATTTCATACATCTAGTTTATAGCTAGCTGCTTCTTCTATGTGTTAGATACAGTCACGACAGTGTTGATCATATTCTCAGGGACATATGGGGCACAGAAGTACAGGACTGTAAGGCAGTGCGTGCATGATCAAAGCCACGCAACTCCCAGTTTCAGGCAACCATGTAACAGATGCCTGTTTAGTTCAGAAAGAGCCACAAAACATCTATTCCACACCTATGGCCCAGGTCACAGAACAGCGCAATAAAGTAAAAGACAGAGTCTCAACCATAACGTGCCTCAGGAAGGGAACAGGAGGGGTCAATAGAAATCACACCTAGAATTTGATAAATAAAACTTGTAGATGACTTTAGGTAGTGACTGTGCAGCAAGGAAGGTGGAAACCTACAGCGAAACTCACCAGCTTGATCCTGGCCCTCCCTAATTGAAAAGTATTACTTGAAATAAACAGGTTCTCACCTACAAATGAGGATACAGGTTACCATGAAATAAATTTGAGTTTGATGTCTAGCTTCTTAGATCCTAGGGCTGAAAGCGTTTGGCAATTTTCTGGGAAATTGCATCCACATCTCACTGCCAAGACAATCTGGGATGGAGCAAAACCTTGATGAGTCTCAGGAACCCCATTTATTTCAGTCTTGAGTGCAGTTATATTTAGGATAGATACACTGTCTTAATAATAATAAAACATCTCTGAACTACTTACCAAAGAAAGTTTGTGCCCATATATGCGATCCTGTGTCGCAGCAGCTCAGGCACTGCTCTGAGTCTTAATGAAGCTCATGTGATATCAGTTATAAATGGGAACTGTGCGGAGCAAGTGACATAGTGTATCTGAGAAGAAGTTATAAAAAAATATGCTAATTCTGAAAATAAGATTCTTGGAAGGAAATATGAATATGTTGATGAAACTACAGAAAGCAACATATTCTTCCACAAAGACCTTGCTGTTGCCAAGAACCTCTTTTTAGCCATCTTAAATGATTACTTTATATAAATGCAGAATTAGTATGTGTTTTTACAAAAGAAAGAAGATTCTCTCTTAGCAGTGTTCACATGCTCTTGGGGATACAGAATCTTTAATCAGCCATTACATTATACAGCTTTTCAGATGTCTCTTTATCTCCCAAATTCTAATGACTGAAACATGTTTAGAACAAGAACAGCTATAATTGTAAAGACTTGTGCCTTTTTGAAAAGTCATGGCTAATGACAGTTTTTTAAAATGAGCTTCTCAGTATTCCTATCCTCTAGAGGGCTGGTGGGAGGAAGGATTTACACACGTTCCTGGTTGCTCCCTTTAGTTCCTCGTTCTACTTCTAAAATCTTTTCTATACCTTGCTGAACTAGCTGTTGTGAAAAAAAACCACCCCAGAGAACTGAAGCCCTTTGTGCATTTATCAGTTGCATATATATACCCAAATACCAAAATAACCCATTTGCCAAAACAGTATATTCTGGAAACTACTCATCCATATAGTTCCTGTGAACACAAGTTCTGTCCATTTTTCACTTCTTTTTTTCTCAGGTCTCTTTTCCCTGCCTTGGTTGAAAATAGAGGAATGGCTGAAATTTTTCAAGTCTCTTGTGTAGGAAATTTTAGCTAATCAGTTAAAACCAATTTTTTTCAAGAACGCTGATTTTACAGGGGTTGGTTTGGTTTTGTATGAAAATGGAATACTTCTTATTATGCATTTGAATGTCTTTGTAAAGCATTGCTCTAGTGTTCCATACTACCTACAGCTTGTGTTCTTCAATTTCTTTTCTCCTCCATGAGCTAGGATTCCTCACTGTTTCTATGCAATGGCCAAGACTCTGTATCAAGAGGAGACTATGGTGAGCAACCACAGATTTATTTTTTCCAATACCAGCTGTACAAAAAGAGCACCAATCCATTTCAAGATGGAAATAGAGCTGTGTTCATTCAAAACATTACATGGGTTATTTCCTGTGTTTTTCATTAATGCTCACAATCTAAATTTTCTCATTGTTCACATGCTAAGTGAGATGCAATGTGGTAACATTATTCAGTATGGATGCTGTGATATGTAACCTAATTCATGTGATAAGGTTTCAGTTCTTTGATAAACAAGTACAAACCTTTAAACACAGTAAAGACCAATGACTACTAACTGTTAATGAATTAAAGCACAGGTCCGATTGATCTAATTGTTAAAATTATGGTAGCAGCTTATATCTCTATTCTAGGGCTTCCAAATTTGCAGAACTGAACCAGGGTCAGTATTGTCGCCCCTAAAGACATTACGTTATACGGTGCCGAGAAAGTGAAATAAAAAATAATGAAAAAAATCCAGAAATTAATACAAAACCCAATGACAATCTTGCTAATTTCTTTAGTTGCTTTAGCAGCTAACATATTTCTGCCAGAAATGAAGCCTCCCACGCTTTTTCCCCATGAAGATACTGATAATTAATGTCGGAGCAACACAGAGAATGTGCATTTCTATTACCTAAAATATTTGACCAGAAATGCTTCCTGCTCCTTTTCAACCCAATAAACATGAGAAAAAACATGTTGGATTTCTTTCCTTTATACTATTCGAATGAAAATGAAGAATAACATAAACTGCAAACATAGAGCGGGGAATAATCCCACCATGTCAATTAAATTGACAGTGTATGGAAAAATGCTAGTGAATTCACTATGTATTTCATTTTATAACCATTTCAACTTGAATAGTATATCTGGGAAAGCTTCTTATGTCTACAAGAGTTTTTTCCAGAAGAGAACATTTATTACAGTTGTCTTGGCAACATGAGCTCTGTGGAAATATAAATCAGAGCTTAAGAAGGTTTTGTTTTTAAACTCTGAAATAAAACAGAGGAAAAAATAAGACAACTAGGTGAGCAGAACTTTATGATCTGGTCTCTGTTAAATGCATGAAATGACCAGATCCACTCCACATTAAAGCATTCCTACCTTGCTTTGTGCTAATGAAGCTTTGAGTGGAGTACAGTCTTAAACAGGAGCCAGAAGCAATGCACTGAGAAAGATGTAAGCAAGCTGCATGGAGCCCACATTAAGACATCAAACAGGATAACAGGCTTCGAGGAACAGGACCCTTGACAAAGTTAAAGGAATTCAGAGTAGAAAATAGAAGACTGAAGGGACACAGGATCATGATTTTTCAAAACCTTAAAGTTATATAATAAAATTAGTTATTAATTATTCCAGTTATTAATTGTTCCACATAGGGATCCCAGCCTTGAGATGTAATGCAGGTAAAGAGTGAAAAATTGAGTTTAAATGAAGCAAAATATTAACTTGTTAATTACTGAATGCCTTTAAACAGTGTAAGAAGTTACCTAGAAAACCTCTCTATATCATTAGCAATTCTTAAGCACAGACTAAACAAGATTTCTTTACAACTGTTCTTATCATAAAGAAATTGCTTCAAAGGTTTGCAAAACTGTAAAATATTATATCCCAACACATTTATTTTACTGGAAAAGTCTGCAATCCCTTCCTCCCATTCACTGGCTGAGCCAGTGCTGCCACCCCTGTGCCAGGCGGGCCTGGGCACAGCTCCACCCGAGCAGGCCCACAGCCTGTCCTGGAGAAGTTGCTGCTTGCAGTCATTGCCTTCGTATGAACATTTATTGAGAATCATGAACTTCAAACTGGGAATCAAAGTCTTATAGCCTTTCTTCTCCTGTTACTTTAACTAAAAGGCAATTGCAAAGGGAGAACAGAGGTGCCCCTGCCAATGGCAGGGGGTTTGGAAGTAGATGGTCTTTAAGGTCCATTCCAACCCAAACCATTCTATGATTCTATGATGCGCGTGCAACCCTGAGGAAATTGCTTAGCCTTCAAGAGCTGCCTGGCTCCCATCACTAGTTTTTGGTCTAGTACTACACTGTAAATATGTTGTGACATTCAAAGAAGTAGCTGAAACATTTCTAGCTGAACAGCAGGTAAACCTAATTCCAACTGAAGACAGAGAAGAAAGTACTTAATTAGCCAAAAGACAAATTTCACTGACCAGTGATTTCGGCCTGGATCCAGATTTCAAGTAAATTTTGCCTGCACTTTGCCAAGACCCCAGCTGTGGGATGTCATGTAAAGATCTTTTCTGTTCATCTTTCTGGATAGCAGCTGTAGTACATTTCTAGTTGGTCAGCAGTCTAGCAAGGCCAAATACATTTCTTTCTTCAGTCAGCAATCACTAGTAAACTTACACAGGAAATAATCAGTTAAAACTAACCTGACAACAACCAGATATCAGCCAGATTGGATAGGATAAACGCCATTTCTGTGATCTTATTGATGCTGTTACATTAAAAAATAAACTGTGATCTCAAAGGAACAAAAAGGGGCAGTCAGAGGCTGAAGTCACTCTAATTCAGTGTGAACTTCAAATATTTCACTAACACTTTGAGAACTTTTTTCCTTTTTTAATCTCAAAGTAATCACATTATAGCTAACATTCTGAAAACCCTCCCGAGGACACTGAGAGGTAAAACTTAACACAGAAGCAGTGTGTCTGGATAGAAATCACTCAATGTCCCAGGAAGACATTTCTGTTCTCTCTCAAAGAAAGGATCAAAACCTTCTGATCTTCAGAAGCTCTTAACTTGTTTCTGTAAAGGTTAAAAAAAAACCCCACAATGTCTCCCATCATTTATTGTTCTTTCTCCTTCACCACATGATAACCTAGGAAGTAATAAATCACCTCTGTGCAGTAGGGCAGATACGCAATGCACACCTGTGATCTTGAAACTTGCTCTTGTCTTCATTTCAGATGTAGTGAGGGATGGCAACACCAGCTACAGGAAACTTTTTGAGTTTTCACTTGTGCTACACATCACAGAGTACTGCTGCATAAAGAGACAACTGCTCATGAGTACAAGCCACTCAGCAGAACGAATCAAAGCATACAGGCACAAATGACGTAAGGGCACTTACTGAAGCTCTGTAAGGCAAGAAAGAGTTTTCCCACTTTAAAATATCTTTTCAGAAAGCTGGTATACTTTAAGATCATCCACCGATGTAAGTCTGTTGTCTACTCGCAGGTTAAGGATTTGTCTTGGCTAAACTCATTAAATTTCATCTTTCCTGAGGTAGCTGTTATCTTGGATTCTTCTTTGCTGCCCAAAGTACCCATGGAACTTAAAATCTGTGACGCAATTATCTTCAGTGCATCCTAGCGAAACACAAAACCAGTACAATTTTCTCATTTCATTGAAGGGTAACAGAGACGAAACGCACTTAAGGCTGTACCTAGGATCTCAGGAAAACTGGCAGAGTGAAGAAAAGAGCTCCACTCTTCCAAATTCCAATCTGCCATGCGAAACATTACTGCATAAAAAGCTTTTTCTCTCTTTTTGTCCCTATTTACTACGGCAATTTACAGTCCGTGACTGACTCTTGATAGCAACAGTAAAAAAGCAGGGGAAATGAAACCTAAGATGAGTTTATAGCTTCTTGATATACAAGAACCTTCCGCCTTATTTGCATGGGGATGGTTTGCAGCGCCAGCAGTTTCATTATGTTGAATCGAATTGGACTGTGTTTGAAGCAGGTGTTTTGACTAGCTTCAGTACCTTATCCAGTGTGATTCTGCGCATCGCTGGAATTATCCTATTTGACTCCAAACTAAGAAGAGCAAATTAGCTACTTGTGGCTGGATCATGCAGATACTCTCGAACGGGCTGCAAGGCCGTGTTTCTCATTTGAAAGGTGGAAGTGTGTACACTTACATGATAGAAGTTAAGAAGGGAAATTCTGTTTAACTTTTAGTTAGAGAAGACAGATGCTGAATTTTCACAATTGCCTGCAATAAAGTGTTTTCAGAAGGTTCTAGTCTAAAGCTGCTCGTTCACTTGCCATATCGTCCTCAGAGACAGGTTTTACTCATGTCAAGGTTGAGTGATCTCAATATCTGAAATGGCAGCATGATGACAAGCACAGAAGAGAATGAGAAATAAAAGTACTCGCTCTCTATTTCAATCCATGTTCATTTGATGCTTGCTGCTGATGCCACTGCAGCTGAAAGTATTGTATTGCTGGTGCAGAACCTCTGGCTGGAGACTCAGAGCTAGTAAATTTAAGAAACAAAGTGATGTTGTTCACTATTCTGATTGTCGAGAGATACTTCTGCTTTACTAATGGAATCCAGTGTGAGCTTGTTGGACGATTTTCCATGCATGGGAGGATATGGCAACTGTCAAAGGAACTTTAACTTTCTTTACTCCAAAACTGGTTTCCTGGCCTCTAGCTGTTCAAAAAAGCACAGAGGTGTATGTGTTCTGGAGCATCAAAACAGCTACAGGGATATGAGACCAGATCCTATACTGATACAAAGGTTGTGAAGTAAGCATCAGCTAGCTATAAGAACATCTAAGAAGAAGAGGTAGAAGCAGAAAGCAGTTGTTGTAACAAGGTGGTTACAAAGACTCTCTTCTTTGTGTGACTGGGGTCTCTCTCCAATTATTATACCTCAGTTAGCTTTTCTTTTCTTTCAAAACCCATTTAATCATCACAGTAAAATACATGATAAAAAAACTGAGGTCACACAGCTAGAAAATGTCATTGGAAGTGCTGTTTTCATAACGCTCATTCTCATAATCACAAGCAGACTAGAAAGGCTGTATTAGGTACTATTCAGGGTTTGCGCAGACACGAGTTCTGTAATTAAAGTAGCGTGTTCTAAATATTTTGTGCTTTTACCAAGTGGCAACTTATTCTCGAAGGCATTAGCAAAGTATAGCGTGGTGTGATAGTTATAGTCCGCTGGAATTTAAATGTAAAAGTATGATACTATACTCCAGCTGGGCAAATAGGTGTTTAAGAGATTTCTCCATTCTTTCTTGTTCTGATTTTTCTCTACAAAGTTCTTTTCTTAGGTCATGGGGATTCTATAAACCTCACCAACAGCATTTCAGAGCGTAGGCATATTAGGAGACATTTTTTAATTCTTTACATCTGCTGATTGACTTCTTCTCCAAGTGACTGCTCTGAAAGAATGGGATATTTTAACCTAAAACTTAGCATATTGTAGCCTAAAGTTCAGATTTGATTTGTGTGCTATGTCAACCCATGAAGTGCTACACAAGTGCTCTGAAAAAAAACTCTATTCCTGTATATATAAAACAGATTGTCAGAACCAGAGAATAGCTGCATCTCTCAGTCTTCACCTGCAAATGCCAAACAATAACATTCATTTTATCTCACAGTGACAGTAGTAAGACAAATTAATATTTAGACACCATTGATATATTTTAAGGATGAGTCCAGAGAAAAGACCACGGATATGTTGCTACTTTGCTNTGAAGTGCTACACAAGTGCTCTGAAAAAAAACTCTATTCCTGTATATATAAAACAGATTGTCAGAACCAGAGAATAGCTGCATCTCTCAGTCTTCACCTGCAAATGCCAAACAATAACATTCATTTTATCTCACAGTGACAGTAGTAAGACAAATTAAAATTTACACACCATTGATATATTTTAAGGATGAGTCCCAGAGAAAAGACCACGGATATGTTGCTACTTTGCTGTCAGAGTACGGCCATGTCAAACTAAGTTCTTCAAACCTGTTAAAGATACCTCTTCTCAGTGTCGTTAATTAACAGTGCGGGGGAGAGGAGGGCATCTTAACTTTTTACCCTCTGCAAAGACATTAATAAAAAATTACAGAAATTATTTTTAATTATCAGATACCCCTCTTCCCCTTCCCCCAAACCCTGTCAGAATTAGTCTTGCTTCACCTAGCTTATGGAGTTAATGTTCATACAGACTGTAGCCCTGGCAAACAGCTCAATAGTTTGGTACTGGAACAAGTTAACTACAAAAAGCTGAAAAACCTTAACTATCATCAACAGTGGCATCTGATTATGCCACAAGACTTCCTCTCTTGATTTCAAAAGAATGCAGATCACACCTACTGGGAATAATACTTTCCTGTTCATTATACTATGGTTTACATAGTATGAAATGATGAATTAGAGGGTTTGTCAATGCTCTGTAAAACAATGGCATCTATGAATGTGAAACGAACTTCAAATTAAAAAATAAAATATTAATATCTTAACAGCATTCCAAAACTTCTAGCATATTCTAAATATATTGTAAACTACATTATACTTACCCCTTACATTCTAATATATACCATATTCTGCTTTTCTCATTATAGCTAATGGCAAAACCTCATTGATTACAACAGGATCTCTTTTCAGTGAGCATTTCTGCTTACTTCTACTGCAGGCCAAATTATACCTCTGTAATCTCTGGAACCCTTAGTATTTTCCATTGCCACATCAACAGCTGCTAGCAAGTGCTCAGCCTTTTTTCAAGTGCATGAGTCTCTGCCGATGTCCCAGTCAGCTCACGCCACGAGGTCACATCTGAAATACACACCTTCCACAGTTTGGATTTCCCTTTCCCTCCCATCTAATAACTAGTGTCAGCACAAATTTATACCAACCCAAACGAAGGATGCACGTTATGCGGACGTTTACGTGTAAATTTCTCTGCATATACTCCTTTCAGGGGCAGTAGATCAATTTAATGAAGATCAGTGACAAGGCTGTTTTAGCTAAATCAAGATTAAGTAACGAAATACAAAAGAATAATATAGTCACCAGTTTAAACTAGATAATGTTTGTTTTAAACCATGCTTTCTTTATATTTTAATTAGATTAGATTAATTAGATTCAAACCTGTTTTGATTAGATATCATGTAAGGGCATGGAAGGACAGCAGATTACTCTTTCCTACACGTGGATAATCAATGCACGACGTTTGCCATTTGTCATGTTTTTAAATAAAGATGCTTAAATTATTGCTCATTAGTTTCGCTTTCTATGAGTATAAAGAATGGAATTTTAGGTTGGTTCACGCGCAGATATTGAACTCCAAAACGTCCTATCTGTCAGCATCAGCTCCTTTCCAAAAGCGGAAACTTTCCCCTTTTCATGGTCACTCACTCAGTAAAGATACCCACAATATTATAGTATATGTAACCAAACACAGTTATACACAAAATAGCATATATTTTAAAAACTGTAATAGACCCCGGAGTAAAAAAATGTTAAAATATTTTTTAAATTACTCCCTTTAAGTCGTTCCTGAATTGAAAAGCATCTAAGCTTCTAAATAAAAACATGCAATAAAGACTTACATAAGTTTACAAGGGAACTGCCATTTGGGATCTCATCCAAACTGCCATCTGATGGATATAGATGCACACATGCATCCTGTTTCAGATTGTGGCCTGGGTTAACTGCTTTAAAGGAAGACGCAAGGAGCTACCTACATACATGGTAAGCTGTGAAGAAACAAAAAATGCTTATAATGCCAATTACTTTCCCCGTTCTGACAAACTCCTGGCCATGAAGATCAGTATTTCTCATTTAGTTAGTCCTGTCACAGGAAGGCACTGATTGAGGCAAATCCCTCCTGTCCTCACGTAAGTTATTTTCTCCATTTCTGTCCTAAAGTTTCTGTCCTCTTTTCATTTGTTATACCGAGCAAAACAGCCAGAATTTTGCCTTTTGCTGGCACTTCAGCTTCTTCCATTTCTCTGTTGATGAAGCAGACAATGAGTTCATTATTATGATAAAGCGCTAAAGTTCATGGTCCTTCTTCAGCCCATGCCATCTGCAAATATGGATTTATAATGATGCCAGCTGCAGATGCCGAAGGTACCATTAACCAAGGAGGGGATGTAACACTCAAAGCTGTAAAACACAACCATAGATTTTTTTAATTATTATTATTCAGTCTGTTTTAATAAGATGCATGTTCAATGTGCGAAGCCAGAACAAATAATATCAACAAACTTCAGCTATCTTGGAAAGAATCTATTATCATTAACAAAGACATTCACAGCTTTATGAATGAAGTCTGTAATGACAATGCACATTGTACAAAGAATTTTTATGTTGTAACCGGATAAAGAGTTGAACTATTATCAAATTGACAGGGCCGCCGACATAAAGTATGCAGACAATTATATTAGTATATTGATGGCTATATTTCTCACATATAGTATTTAAACACGATAGCTGCTCTTTTCTTTTTGATGGCCATGTGTAATTCTCATGAGCGTTATCATTAACTATGCAGAGCAGCATATAAACTTGTTGGATTAACTTTGCAAAGGGCTAAGCTCACAGTGTTTGGTTGTTATTAACGGATATACCTTGTACAAACTCATACATGTGCCTTGTTTTCGTCCCATTTCATTAGGTGTGTCTGCAGAACCTCGAAAACCGTGCTCAGTTATCTGCTGTCTCATTGAAATAAGAGCAAGAAGCCTTGGGGATACATGATACAGGAAGCCCACTTGTGAAGTTCACTAGTTCCACAGGGATGGCGGTGATGTCAGCACAAACTGATGTGGAGGTGTATGAAATAGGTAGGAGAAGAATTCTGTGATCAGAACCAAAGTGGGATGAAAGTTTATCACAGAAGCAGTTTTCCTGTTTCTTTGAGAAATGTTTAAAAAGTCCACATCAGGTCCTGACGCAAAAAAAGATAAACAAATTGCTCCAGGAAACAATGGTCAACGTCTTGTTTCACAGTGGAATGTGTGTATTATAATTTTTAATGTGTTCTAGTATTTTATGCTATTTCATTACATTTGTTGCAGAAGTGTTAATCTGAGAATGGCTGCACTGGATGACTCTCTAGATGGTATCCTGCCTCCCATAGGGGCAACCAGTGGCTGCTTATGAAAGGACACTGCCCGGAAATGCGCTTCCTTCCCCATTTGTTTCTTGCCAAGAACTAACAAGTTAAGATCTGCTTGATTTGGAGGTGCATGCAGTTCACATTCAACAACCACTGATGGACTCCGGCTCCAAAAATCCATTTGCAAAACCAAGCACGCTCTTTGCCCCCACAAATCCTGTAGCAATGAATACATAAAAGTAACCTTTTTATGTGCTAAAAAAAAAAATATCTTTTATTTTGTTTGCTTGAAACATAAAAATCTCTTCTGATTCTATGCACCTTCTCTACATCATTCATGACTTCATGGAGCTCAGTATTCCCCTACAGATTTCTCTTGTCAGTTTTGCATCTCAGTACTTACAAATCTGTGATCGTCCTTATCAGAACTAGAAAAACTCTTATATATCTTTTCGTGAGGCTGAGGGCCTCAGACAAGGCACACAGTACTGAAGACTGTATTCCACAGATTTGTACAGTAAATTATTCCTATTTCTTTTCCAAATTTCTCAAGGTCTTATTTACCTTTTTAACTACAATAAACATCACACTGACTGTTCAAAAAGTATTCAGAAAGACGATGATAGTTATTAAGGAGTCCGTAGACACACCCAGTTAAACTGTTAGCTATTAATCGCATTAGCTAGACGCACATCTATCTCTTTTCCCTTTGTATATTGCTTTGCATTTGCCATTCTACAACTCCCTGCAGTCGGCTTTTGATCTGGTCACCTCAAAAAACTTTGGTCACCCCACTTTTTCTCTCTATTATAGATAACAAAGGAATATGCTATTGGCAACCTCCTTCTGCTGGAAAAACAAGCACTTAGTCCTCCTCTTTATTTTCTGGTATTTGGCTCCTAATTTGCAAGTGGACTACTCCTCTCATCCCAGAGTTACTAAACTGCCCTTACAGACCTCACAGACCTTGTCTGATGCTTTCTGAAAACCCTAGTATACCCTAATAATTTAGCATCCTTACGCCATGAAGTCCTTGACAGGAAGTGTGAGGTACCGACATCCCTTTTACAAAAGTTCTCTCACCTCTTCTCTAGTACGTCATAGGTACATCGGTGTCTATTAATTGTATTCCTTATTACAGTTTCTACTAATTTGCCTAGTATACAAGTTAGACTTACAGTCCTTCTCTGGATCCAAGCCTTTGTGCCTCTGGTAACATTTTGAGGAACAGGTAATTTACCACATTACTACATAGGCAATTTCATATGTAAAGTCTTCTTGAACATTAAGGTACACAATCTCAGATCCTGGCACTTTTTACTACCGAGATTGGCAGTTTCCTGTGAAAACCTCTTTTATGACTTCTTCAGGTTAAGACTTCTCTGATTAATGCCTGGTTTAAAAAAAAAAAAAAAAAGACTGCTGGAAGAAATTCTTTGATCACCTTCTCCCTGAACTGGCAACCAATACATTTACCTTTTCAGCAACAGCTTTTGTCTTCCTTGACTGCTCCTTTTATACCTGGATCAACAATCTGCTCCAAACAAGTCTCTCAAAATCCTAGGTTCTGCTATCATAAAAGCAGATTTTGTTGCTAGTTTTCGTATCTCTAACATGATCCTGCAGTTTTATCTTTAACTAGCAAAAGGTTAGGTTTACTCATGGTTGCTTGCTTGGAAATAATTTCTACTTTTGAAAGGCTTTTTTTTTTTTTTAATTTCTTAATTGCTTCCTTTACACTACTGTGCAATCATGTTGGCTTTTGAAGGTCACTAAAACATGGTGCTTTTGCAGTGGACTTGTTTCAACAGTTTTCCTTAAAAGAAATGCTGTTCTTTATACAGTATCTCTTCTACTGTTAGATCTTGAACTAGTACATGTCACTTCACAATGGCAAGTCACAGCATAGTATGGAATGCCATATGCTGCATTATACTCATCATGCCATTTATGTAAAATGTCATAACATGGCATGAAACAGTGCATTGTTTTATTTTTAATACGTAAAACATTTATTTTATTAAAAAGACTAAGACTAGCCATTATGTGATACAGGTTGACATCTCTTACCTGATTTATTGGCTAGCTCATGATACAAATGAACACCAAATACAATAAAACCATTTAATACTAGGAAGAAGAAAACCAGATAAGCATTCAGCGTACTCATTAGAGGAACAGCTATTTTCTGGATATGTCTCTTAGCCTGGAATCATTTTTCAAGGATATTCAAAACAGATGCTCTTTTAATTAGAAGCAGAAAATCTGAGTTTCAGCTAGCAACACCCAAGAGTACGCTTGACTGCATTGGAGATAAAACAGAAACTTTACACGAGTTCTACCACCTTCTGTTATGTAAATGTCTGCTTACGTATACATCTGCTAGATGGCATCAGATCGGTTAAAGGCACGTGCACCTCCGTGTGGCTGTGATAATCTCCCCTTCACAGAGAAGGAACTACTAGTCAATAAAATAGCGTGAGCTGCTGTTCTTTAATACCAGTAGTCGAGAACTGTAGCTTTTTAAACAGAGGATCCTGGATGCTATGCTCAGTGCTGTCTATATGCAATTTAGTTGGCAGTTGCCATCTATGACTATATATAGATCCAGATTTATTACTATGGGTGTGTTACCAAGACAGCAGATCCAGCCTGATAGAAGGAAAAACATTAATTCCCTTGAGTTCAAAAACATCTCCTGTAGTCTGCTTATCCTTCTCTCTCTTTTATAGCCATGACAGCAGTGATAGATGCCTAAAAACTACCTAAGTCAGAATAAATCTCACCAGAGAACACAAAATGAAGTGTGACCTCTCAAAAATCTTAATTTTACAACAACAAAAATACAATAGCACCATATTGCAAATTACAACTTCATACACACAAAGAAACCAAACCCGTATGCTCCCCACAGGTCATTCCATGCCTANTACCTAAGTCAGAATAAATCTCACCAGAAAACACAAAATGAAGTGTGACCTCTCAAAAATTTTAATTTTACAACAACAAAAATACAATAGCACCATATTGCAAATTACAACTTCATACACACAAAGAAACCAAACCCGTATGCTCCCACCACAGGTCATTCCATGCCTAAATGTGGACAGTAAGAATGAGAAGGGAAAAGCACAGCCTCGTTTACAATACTGTCTCCTGAGGTTTGGGCAGCCATCCCAAAAACAATGGCCAGCAAGTCGCACCAGAAAGCATGGCCTAGACCTTAACTCTTTTTGGCTCTACGTAAGGTAAAACATAACTACAGCATTTTTATTCCTTCACAGTGCAAGGTTGTCCATGACAACACAGTTAAGACCATTCTTATCTTGTATGTTCTTCTGACTGCCCAAAGTCGCATCCTGTTCACCGAGCATTTCTAAAGGCAGAAATAGCCTTACACTTTAACTTCTCCCCGGTTAAAGTCTCAGTTGGAAGCTGAGGTAAGTGCACAAGAGGTACGCTGTTGGCGTAAGATGACACAATCGATCATGAGGAGCTAGTATCTTAAATACTCTGAAAGCCCCAGAATCACTGAAGTCTATCAAAGACTGGCTAGCTCTGATAAAAGGGAAAGACAACTCCTTCCTAAGCTCTTTTAGTTACTTTAAAGAATGAGAAGAGGAAAGAAGTAATAGCATAAGGCTTTAAATGGCTCACCACCAATGTTAATAGCACCTGCGGTAATTAGCTTACTCAACACACTCTCACTGGGTTTGACTAAAAAAGGTTGGGGTGTTTAGATTGTACTGCCATATCGAACGTATGTGCAATACCCAGACTAGCTGCTTGCAGACCTTGGCCCTAAGCACATCACAGGACATCTGAATGCAGACTGTAGCTGCTTGTTACTATAGAGAGGAGAGTGTGGGAGGCAAGCTGTAGAGTTTTAAATAGGCTTTAAGACCTAGAAAAAAGCCTGAGTCAACTGCAGAGAATAGGGAGAGCGAAGGGAAGGAAAACTGATACAGTGAGATGCACAAGCAGATTGGCAAGACTTGTGACAGTTGGTGTTTTCCTTAAGAGCCTCAGCTTTTAGAATTAAGGGACTAAGGAGAGAGACTGATTTAATTTAATACTAAAATATTTCTAGCTCTTGACCAGGTCATCTTAACATTAAATTTGTAACAGCCTCTCTGAATTTACACATCAGTTTAATGAAAACAGTGAATCCTTTAGAGAGAGGCAAAAAGAGTTCAGGAGACAAGTCACTTGCTAATGAAAGTTAAAACTTTCTTACTGTAAATATGATCTTGTTTTGAGAGTCAGTACTACTTCGACAGAATCACATGGAAGTATACAGGGAACCAGCAAGGTTGTGGAGAGCAGAAGGCTAAATGGGAATAACATAAAATACTGCATTTTCCTTCCTTGTAGTTGCCTTGGTAGACAGTATTTAAAAGCCAGCTTCAAGTTACATAGTGTCATCCAAAGTGAATCCAGAAATCACGGTAGCTGGGGCTAGAGATTGGAGAATGCGTTGTAGCCGTGTCTTGATCTTTCACGTCTAAGACAAAGACGCGTTCTTCCCAAGGAATGATGAGACCTTTTCTATTGTAAACATCTTTTTCCTTTAGAATTCAGAGAAATGAGTACTGAATATATCTGTGGTCTCCCGCTGATCACTACTACAGCTCTAAGGATCCTCGAGCACCCTGCAAATACAAATTCTTTCATTCACACCCAGGAGCTGCAAAACCAGCCTTATACCTACATTGCAGAAGAATGGTGGCTTGGGCATACCACAAGACAAGCTCAAGGTCACGCAGCAAAGGAGAAGCAGATCTTGGAATAAACCAGGACAAGCCTATGATTCCTGGTCCCTCTTGGCTGGCATTCTTTCCTATTCCTATGCTCGAGTCTGATGACTGTATAGCACTGTAAATACCACCCAGTCCTTCAGCACAGAAGGACAGGGTTTGCTTTAAAGCTATTTTTAGCTAAGCAGATCCCACTTTTAAATCTGCAACGCCTTCATTTTCAGTATCGTGATTATGTTTAATGTTCCATAGGAAGATGAGGGGATTAGTATGAATCAGAAAGCACAATGCAGCGTAGGCAGTACCACGCTGCCTTCTCAAACACCAGCACAGAGCAAGCAGGAGCTCTGGTGGGGGCTTTACACGGGGAGGAGGCATTAGGCAGCTGGACGTGTCAGCTGGGTGCCTCATCAGGCAGCTGGTGCAAGTGGAAGGTCAAGAGCACGTTTACTGTTTACTGAATTTGTAGATTACTAATTATGCAGCTCACTAAGCAAGGCAGACTCATTGCCTGCATGTGATATTCCCCCCCCCCCCCC
>VZSC01014760.1:146512-162358 GCA_013398225.1 Steatornis caripensis | reverse complement strand
AGCCAGTCAGTAAAAAAGAAAACATGCTAAATGTCTGTGTGACTCCTTGAACTAAGCTCCCTGCTGGAGTGAAGGCCGCCTGTTCTGCAGGGTCCTGCTTACTCAGCTTCAGCGGAAGTTTTGTCGTGGCCCCCGCCGCTGTCCTTTGAAAGAACTGCGCAGGCCTTGCTGTTTTCCCATTAAAACGATGCTGCTAGAGTAGAAGAGAAAGTCGTGTTCCCTGTGCCACAGCGATTAAGGAGTCTCATCCTGAAAATGGGAAACCGAGGCCCTGTAAGGATCCAATGGCGGGGGCGCGGTGGGAGCGCGTGTGTCAACGTTGCGTCTCCCATTCCCTGGAAGGTTGCACGATAATAGCTGGGAAGGGTCTGCAGAAAGGAACAGACAAGCAACAGCATTCTGAACGGCACTCAGAGAGCACTGATGCTGTCAGAGTCTTTTAGGAATATTCCAGGCACGAATCTTTGTTTTAGTCTCTCTGACACTTTGTCTAGTTTCTGAATCCCAGTGGTACCGAGGTAGGATGTATTTTGACACACAATGGAAAGTCCCAAACTATTGTGAAAGATTTACTTGGATAACTTTCCATATAAAATGCAAGAGTCTTTACAAGTATCTGATTTACTTCTAACTTTGAAGTTAGAAAATCACAAATGCTTTAACTAGTTAAATATTTATAATAGCTTGTCTTATGCATGCGATGCATAATGCCTTCCAAGTACTTTAACAAGCTAGAAACAGCGAAACATTCAAAGCCGAGAGCGCCATATTTGGGGTGAAAAATGGAAATTGTTTAGAAACACCACCACCAGTTAGAAGAGAAATGACATATTTTAACGTATGGGCTATTTTAAGTCAAGCAGGCTGTAAGGATTATAGTTAGAATTTGGCCAGAATATCAGGCCAGGATATCATACTTGCAGAAGAGAACAGCTGTCAGTAACACAAGTAAGCAAGCAACAGGAGCACTCCGAAGAAAGGGACATCTGCACCTATGGCCAGCCTGGAGCCTGAGCTCAGGAGCGACCCGCGTACAGCACTTTTGCTGCTCCTTCTCGCAAGGCCCTGGGTTTCCTGCTGAGGAAGCATCCCCGAAACAAGTATTTACTGTCCAAAATGACATGCAAGATGCCCAAGGCAAGCAGTGTAATTGTACTAACTTGCCTTACAAAGTTCTTGTACCACGGATGGCCTTCATTTCCCGTAGGTTTTTCCTCACTGAAGCGGCAAGGCTCGCTTTTCTACCACTTGGATTTCTTCCCTGAACACCACAGCCCTTTGATAGCCAGACTTCCACAGGCAAAGTGCCAGCACAACAGCGGTGTCAACAGGTGAAAGCCCTGGGCTCTTTCCAGTGCACGCCTACATCTTCTGNTCTACCACTTGGATTTCTTCCCTGAACACCACAGCCCTTTGATAGCCAGACTTCCACAGGCAAAGTGCCAGCACAACAGCGGTGTCAACAGGTGAAAGCCCTGGGCTCTTTCCAGTGAACACCTACATCTTCTGCAGATATAAAACATCTTTGCGAGAAGTTGATGATGCTGGCAGAAACAGCCAAAAGATGTGTATTTCAGTGATGCTACAGCTGTCAATACTGTCACTTGGCAGAGGTTGGCAGGAATCTTACCACTGCAGACCTGACCTCAGCTTTCACTGCTTTGGGCACTCTTCAAAAATCAACTCTCACTGTCTCCCATGTCACAAAATGCTATTTTTCTTTGCTGGGAAAAACTGAAGAGGCATACTTTTGCTTTACAGCCAATAAATTTGTCTTTAGAGGCAAAACTTCGGGTAGACAGACACACAGCTAATTGCCCTAAGTGCTTGAAAATTTGCACTAAATACATTCTCATACATTCCATTAGCCAATTTTCCGCAGCTTAGCCGTTTGAAATTGTTATGCGTGTCTGCAAAATACAAAGTTCTATTCCTTATAAATCAGAAATTGCATTGTGGCGCTTACACCCTTTGGTTTTTCCTGCTTTTAAAGTCTGTTTGCCAAACGCAGTATTTTTATTCGCTGAAATTTCGTGACAGATAGTGGGCGCAGACTAAGGCGCTTTCTCAAGCGATGAAAATGCATTTCACCATTCTTAGAGGCTCCCAAAGAACTCAAACCAGCAAGGCAGCGCAGGGGGGAGAGCAGGGGAAGCTGCTGCTTCTCTCATGTCACTTCACTGTTGACTCAGCTGGGTGCTGCAAAGCACCAAGCATTGGGTGACAAACAAGTAACACACTCTGTTTTGTGCCTCAATTGCTGTTTCAGCAGCTCCAGACCACCTCCTTTCACCAGACAGACATGCTATCTACAATTTGTTACATTAACATTTCCTCCCAGGTACAGCAGTTCTGTAAGTTTTCCTATTCAGGCTGCACAGGGGCCACCAATGAGATCACAGCTTCTTTCTACAAGGTGTTACACAAAATTATAGATCAAAAGCTGCAGCCTGAAGTCAAGACTGGCAAGGAAACATACGTGGTCGTTCCTTCACCCAAGCGAGACAGAGAATGTCACTCCTTTGGGGTGAGTCTAAGTAGCCTGGATGGCCCGGGAAGAAAATGCATTAAAGAAGATACATACAACTTGGGGCAAAGTTTCTCGAGTTGGGGTAGATTTACGCCAGCTCAAGGATATTACGACTGTGATCTTTTCCTCCTTTCCCTTCAATCTCCTGAGATTTTCATGGGATACCTAATGCCAAAACAGACTGACTTGCCTAGGATTATAAAAGAAAGTCATCATTTCCCAGAAATGGGAGACAACTTTGTGAGTCCCCACCTAGTAGCTTATCATCACTTCCTTCCTTATTTCCACATCTTGCAACACTGCACTGAATGCAGCCTCAGCTTTGGCTAGAAATGTATCAGTTACATACAGAGGGAACAGTATTCCGTAAGCTACTCTCCTTCCGGTCACGATACATACACGTCAAGAGCTTCAAAAAGGTTGGAAGAAAAGTAATTATTTCAAAACCACGTGGCTGAAAGGAGAATTTCCCATTACGTAAATACGCTCTATATGTACAGCTGTAGGCAAGCATTTCTTTGGAAGCATACACCTGACATCCCTTGCCATCTTCAGCCTAAGCTAGTGTAGCCTCAGATGTACTTATCCATCTAAGTCTCGGTACATTCACTGAATCCCACTTAGTTAAAATAGAAGGGCAGATACTATGCCAAAAGGAGATGTTCTGAACTGCTTTCAGCTGGGAGTCTCATTTTACACAGCTTACAGAAAGACTTCTGAAAAGCAGCACGCGAACACAAAACACAAATGGTAACTGAACAGGATGCAATGAGACTGTTCTCACAAATGTCTCATCAATAAACACCATAAAAGACTCGCGTCAAGAAATAGTACTCCATCTACCAGTATATGCAAACCATAGTAAATAATGAAAACATAAATAGGAGAGCAATAAGGAAGGCAGGCAGGGAGTACAAACGGTATCACTGAAACACAAATAAAGCAGCAAGGATACTGGTGAAAACACAGGGTATTTTGTGTAAGGGAAACGGCACATATCTTTCTGCTACAGGAGAGATCAGTACTAGGGTGAAGAGTAAAGTCCATGGATTCAGTCTTTCACCACGATGCTGGAGTTAAGAGAACCCAGTCCTTTGCGTTTGCAAATAATCATTCGGGGAAAATAATTTATTTTTAATTGAAGTACTTGCACATCTCACATTGCAACGCGAACGCTCTCATCAGAATTCAAGGAGCTTTTCTTTCTGCAGTGTAACTCGCTTCAAAATGCCTCTGTTCTTGAATGAGCGTATCCATACTGTCCATTTTGGTTTGAGTGATCAATGTTAAACTCGCCTAACTAGATGAACTGCCTGAAGCACCTCTATACAGACAGGCAGTAAATGAGAAAGGGAAAAGAGATGCACCAAACATGAAGAAAAGAATAAGGCAAGACAATAAGACTCATTTTATCACGTGCTGCAGGCAAGCCCTGCCTCTAAAGGTACCAGGTAAGTAAAAATGCAGTCTTAAATTCATCCAACAAATGCACAAACCACATTTGCACAGAAAATGAATACGATAGCATTCACATGAAAAAGGTATTAAGAAATTAAAGATAAAAACTGGAATCTATTTATTCTTGAGCTCTTAAAGCACATGCATTTTCTTTAATTAGAAGCAAGCATCCACGTAAGAAATGCAACCTTGTAACTTTTAATAGCTGAAGCGTAAGCATAATCAGTTGTGATGGAAATTCCAGATTACATGCTCTATCTCGACCTTGGAGACTCTCTAGCTGTAATTAATGGCTTTGTATTAGGGGGCAATGACTTTCTAGGGAACGTCAGTAAATACAGGCACTCTACCTTCCTTCGTATCATCCCAGGTGCCACAGGTCCAGTCTGTGTTTAAGGCTGCTGCACACCAGCAGCTGGGCGGGCGGCACTTCTCCTTTCTAGACACAAAGGACTGACCATGGAAGTTCCATGGGGTGCACAGCCCATTTTCACGCACAGCGAGGAGAGCACTGGAGAGCTGACCCTATAGTGACCTGCACAGCCTCACGCAGCGCCTAGTCATGGTCTCCTTCGGTCACTAACAAAAGGGGTGGGATATTGCTACTTAGCACTCGCTGGAAATCAAGTAATTTCACTGCATTCCAGCTCTCCTGTATGTAAACCTAGGGCTACCAAGAGGCTGCATAACAAAGACTGATCTCCTAGTATCAAATGGTGGTAGATCAGAACAAACTCCATTAACAAACTAAGCACTCCTGGTCTAGACCTTTCTCCTTCAAATTGCTCCCTTTGTTCTACAAGCTTCACGAAAACAAAAAGCCAGCAGTCCGAAAGAAAAAAGGTTTCCATCTTGTTGGTGCGGGGGATTTATGTCCATCTCTGCCCTTCATGAGGTTAAAACTGACTGATGACTCCTCCAACTCTGGCTGGAGGCCACAGCAATACCCATTATGTGGACTGCCTAGCTTTATACTTGTATAAAGCCTTACCTCAAATAAAAAAAAAAGAAAAACCAAACCTGAACCACAAACCAAAGAGTACCAAACTTACCTGATGAACAGTCTCTCTGCATTAAAAAAGAAGAAAAAAAATCATCTTTGTGTCCCTACCCCCCCATTCCTCAAAGGTGAGAATTGTCAAGCTCCTAAGCAACGACAAAAGGCAGAAACAAGTTTTGCCTTCGAGCTGCAGGAGAAACTCTATTGCCTTCAGTCGCACTGGAGCAAGGGCTCAAATTCCGTTCTGGAAGACCAGAAGAAATAGGAACAGAATGATGTGAGGAGTAAACTCAGAGAAATGCTGGTTGTGAGATACTGAAATGTTATTTCCTGGAGTAATTATTTGCCTCAGTGAGTGCAACACTACGGCAGTTTGACACTTTGTGCAGCATCGTGTAGCACAGTTCTCCTGTTAAGCTATGTATATGAAGTAACATGCCTCTCTTTATGGCATCATTTAGAGTATTAAACCAGTCATTTCTTAAAAGTCCCTTACAATTTCTTAAAAACTGGTCTCCTTATTTGCCTCTCAGCTTCCTAGCAGTAAGACAGCCGTGAAAAGATGTTAAGCTGCATAAAAAGAACTCTATATAATCTTCCGGGATAAAATACAGGCTTGTCCAAGAACCAAAGGCACTCAAAAAAAAAAAATTGTCCCTGCAATCACATCTGGTAACATAGTGCTCTGCCTCTCACAGATCCCTTCATTGTTGAAGGGTTTGTTTTAACTATTCCCTGTTTGAAGTAACAGCTAACCATTCACTGACCTTCCCTCCCCATCTCCTCTGTATGTGGCTAGATTTTGTACAAATACAAACGGGTAAGCCACCTGTAATATCCAGGTAATTAAAACAGTTGCATAGTAAAGTCCACAGTCTCAAAGCAAATGAAGAAATAAAGGTTAGCAAATAGGGGGCTCCGGGGGCTCCAGCAGGGTGAGGAGAGAAGCAAGAAACACAGCCGGCGTCTCAGTCCCTTAAAAAACAGCAACCCAAAACGTAGAGAGCAAGCGCACAGCAGGCAGAGCTGGACCGCGGCCACGCTCCTACTCACGCCAGAGAGAGCCTGTTTCTTGTGCCCTTTGATGGTAGAGGTTAGCACTGGCAAGAGGGCACAGATCAGTTCAGAACCCGCACACAGAGGTGTCTGTAACTTGAATAAAGAAATTCAGAAGAGAAAGGTCACAGTCCAATGCATGGATCGCAAAGGGAAAGACACGTAGCAACTTCTCGGGAGGCACTGGGACAATCTGCACACGCTGCGTACAAGACAGCAACACACGGCAGAGGAGTTTGTTGACAAGTTAACGACTGTATTACTTACAATGGTGCCTAAACAAAAGAAAGACGCAAATCTGTATTTTTTTTTTCCAGTAAGAGGAAGTTCTGTATGTCTAACTTTGGAAGCTGGTACCTAAAAACGAGCATCTGTCAGCAGGAAAATATGCTGTTATTACTGAATACTGGACCTTTACAATTTAAAGCTCAAAGTCGACATAACTAGATGCGGGTATTGCAAATTCCGGTCTCTCAGCGGGCTTTCTCCATGAATTTCTATGAATGTACCTTAAAGGATTGTAGAGAGCTCTGAAGACGTCACAAAAGGAAAATGCTACTAAAGCCGTGCGTATGTTCCCACAGCGAGAGAGGCATTGTACCTGTGAAGGCTTATACAACAGTGACTTCTGCTGTGTGAGCCTTGTCAAACCAGCGTATCGGTTAGTAAGGTTAAAACGTCCTGGTATTGCTCCGATTGCTTAAAATACTTAATATGCTTTAACTAGAACTTAACAATACGCTTCTGGCAAGGGCATTTATAACGTGAGAGGCCTCAGCTCCTGTTCTTGTTCCTACAGCAAGGGTAAAGTGTCTATTTTAGTGGGACAAGGATGGAGACATAGAAATCAAACTGTTTGTTCACTAGACCCGAAACAAGTCTAAAACTTTCTCATTATTAGGAAATTCTGAACACTTAATTTTGAATACAAGTGGATTCAAAAGAATTTTCAGAACTTACATCTGACATCTTGATCTGATGCCACTGCACCGTACCTGAGTTAAAAGCAGAGGCAGTTTTAGGGAACTTCTATTACGCTTGCATCCTATAAACACTTAAGCACTTTCCTTCCACGGAAGAGTGCAACAGCATGTTTAACAGCCTTTGCCTCTACGAAAAACCAGAATATAATCAAGTAAAGTAATACGCTTTAGAGCTTTGAGGAAGTAGGTTTTTCATTTTTAAAACGTCAGGCGGTCTCAAGAAAGAGCTTTACCTATGACAAGAGAGCCCACGAATCCTCACAAATTTTGATAGAGAGTTATCTTTTGGAAAAACAATTACCAGCAAAGAAGGACTATCTGTTGCCCATAAATTAGAACTAGTTAAATGTCCATTGGAAAATATCTGACTAAACAAAAGAACTGTCTGCAGCCCTCTGTGTTTAAAGCCGATTTCCTTGCTCGTGTATTCACGAGTAGGTGAAAAATAACTCTGCACAGGCTGTACACATTGAATTAGTCAGCATAAACTGTCACAAAGGCTTTCCATTTTAAGTCATACCTTTTATAAGCAGGACTTGACGCTGAGCCAGTCAGCCTGATACTCTCTCATGCTTTTTGCATACTTTAGAGACTAGATTATTATTGTCTGGTCTCAGCTAAAGGTTTGTGGCCATACAAGGCTTAGTATGCCTTCGTCAATTTAGAGCGATTATTACAAAATAGCCCATAATAGGTGTTTGCATTTAACACACTAGAAATGTTGGATTTACAAATAAGAAATATGCAATACTTTTCAATCTCTTGAGAACCACCATTATTTGTACTCCCATTAATTGGGCATTATAGACCGCAGCGTAAATTATTTTAAGATTCAGTCACTTTGTTTTTTCACGCCATGCGTGGCAGCCCTTGATTTACAGTTGTCACACTAAGGCTGCAAGTTCTCACCATTGATTTCCTAATAGTTTCTGTCTTACGGAATAAATTGTCATAGAACGCATACTCTTTTATTTTCTTAAACTTAAGCACGATTGTCTGGCTTGGTTTTTTGGTTATTCAAGTACTTTATGATTTCCAGAAAACAAGAGAAGAATTTTCTGACAGGCTTGTGACCTTGAGCACGACAGTTTGCTCTTAATCTTATGAGAAAAACAGTGAGTTCTATATACAGCATAAAATGACTGTAAATGAGATGTTGTAACTACAAAAATAAAGAGTGCCAGAGATAACATTTGAGATTTCACTTTGCATCAGGGGAGAGTGTCTCGAATTTTAAAATAACAGTTTGATGAACGCAAGTCATCTTCCATGTAATATTGTTTCTGCCGAGGAAATAATTTTACATGTTTTTTTTTTTTTCATCTGTTGCAGTTTTTGTACTGGCCATATTAACATACTGGGAAAAGAAAGATTTAGTCTCTCTCGCACACCAGAAGTAATTTTTCTCCAGATGTTACATTCTGTACTACACACAATAAAAATCCCCAAACAAAACTTTTAATGGTGAGTAATTACATAGTATAACTCCTGCTTAGAGTAGCTAGCATGAAGACACCTTTTAATGGGTCCTTTCTTTTTCAGAAATTACTGAACACTTTCCGGAAAATAGTGAATACGAAGAAATTTGATGGAATAGAACAATACCCTTCCTTTCGCTGATACTTAATGCCTCATTTCAATGTTTATCAAATGAAATATTCCGTTCCATTTCGTTTACATTTTCCAAATAGAACTTTCAGGCTCAAAGCACCTTTTTAAGGTAGGTTTACTAAAATCAAACACGAGGCTAAATAATTGATAACCAGAACATCAGGATAAGGGGTTTTTTATGTAACTCATCAGCTTCATTCTAAACAATTTTGCTGTTTTTCTGTTTCACATTGACTAACAAACCACGTATCGCTCATTTACTGATCTGTAGTACCACTGATTTTCAGGAAGTGTTCTTGGTGTGTGTGTGGTATTTGCAGAATTGTATTTTTTTAAAAAAAAGCAAAACACCAACAAAAAACCCCAAAACACCACACTCGGAAAGCACAGGAATATACACTCAAAGGGGAATTCCACGCTGGATAGGTTAGCTGACCTAACTTTTTTTTCCCCCATTGAGGAATAGGACACTTCGGTTTGGACTGAGTATAGAACCATGAATTCACACCATCAAGCAGGATGACTCAATGGGTTACGACGGAACAAACCATTATTTAAGCAAATAATGCGTCCAATAAGTAGTAGGAGGTAACAAAAAGCCATTAAAATCAAACTATTGAAATAGATCAGGTTTACATCTGGAATACTTGAAAGTTGTCTCTGGATTAAAGACGTCCTTTAACAATTCCATGGAAAAATAACAAACCATCTCTCTTTTAAAGGGCAAAACAAGATTGTGGCAGAGCTAGGAACTTTCTGTAAATACACTCTTCCTTGCTCCAATAAAGTTCGTTGTTCTGTGCTAGGAAAAAAAGAAGCTCCGTTCCTTTACCAACACTATTTTTAATGCCTGGAAAGCACCATTTCCATTTGCTTATGTGGTAGTAAACTTCGGCTATTCAAAGCAGCTTCATTAAACCTAGAAAAGGTGCAGAGAAGAGGTAGCAGGAATGAAGAACCTACCATTTAAGAGACTAAGAGGTAAAGTTTGTTTAGCCTAGTAAAACAAAAGCTGAAAGTGCTCTGCATCATGAAGTACACATACCGATGGAAAGAAGTTAAAATCATGTTTTCACAAGAACAAGTATTAGGGTGCCATAGATGCATCTGGTCTGGACATCTGATGGTTTCTAAAAATAAGGGAGCTAGATTTTGAAAGTCTCATTATCAGGGCACTGAGAGCAAGAAAAAAAAAATTACTTTCAAACACTGGCTTAATTGTTTCACGAAAGGATTTCTGTTTCCGAGTGGTTCTTGCCGCAGGTAAGAGAACTGAAAAGGATTTTAAGGGCCCATGACTTCCAACATCCAACACTGGTTTGCTGCTGTTCTTGTTCTTTCCATCATATTGTGCATTACAGACTGCCTGCATCTTCAAATGACTGACAGTATAGAGGGTGTAAAATAAAAATTGGGCCTTAGTGCAAGAGTAGAGTGGGAAAGAAACAAAAGATATATGGCTACTTCCAGTGAGTTCCAGCATTTCAGAACTCTCTTTATAAACTGACCTCCTGTAATTTCAGTAACATTCGAAGTTATAGCAAAAAAGGTTACATTTAGAATAATGATACTTTATTTCTAGTGAAGGTCAAGAACCATTTGTGGATCCCGGTGCTCTGGAGCAAGTCAGTGCAGCTATACTTAGGCATACCTTACCATCGCTGCGTTATCACACAATCAGAACAGAACAGTGCAGAGGGAAATCCAAAATTAATTCAAAGCTTGCGGCCTCCGTAAGCCAGCAGATGTCATAAAATCCTAAGGCAGGTGTGTGGACTTTCTCAAGTCGTCTTCTGTTGCTTACCAAGTAGGTTCTTTTTACGAATGTACTGCTGACACTGCTGGAAACATAGTAAGGCATCACTTTCAGACACTGCAGACGTGGAATTCTTGCTAAAACATTATCTGAAATTAAAGGCTGCTGAATGCTCGAGCGGATCAGCAGCTGCTGTTCACAAGATCATCAACAGTGAGTAGAACAAGAGTCGATAGAATCAAATCAGTAATTAATACCCAACTGCACAGTATGCTTTATGAAACAAACAGACTTTACATAATGTCCCAAAATATTTCAGTATTAGATAACAGGGTGAGAAAGAGAGAGATTAGGTTGCATCAGCAATGGAAAAAATATCTGACGAGAGTTTAGAGTTGCAAGGAGTTGAAAAGCAATGACACAAGTGAAGCATGAAGCAAGGAAACGGGGCAAACAGGAAGGCTGCACTGGATGGCAGACACATCTTCGAAGAGGATTTATCTACTAATGGTAGCAAGGCTATAAAGCAAATGGAAACTAAGGTCAAATATAACAGAAGAAGGGGAAGGCTTGTGATGTATCCATAATACAGTTCTCACATCAATGAGCAGCTCACTCCTATTCTGAGGAAAATTTCAGGGAGCACTTGCCAAAACCGTATGATTTTGGTTACATAGCAGGAAAGTGACAACCGAAAGGAAAAACGTGGCAGCAATTGCTGATCAGAAACCCCATTTCAGCTCCAGAAGGCACCAAACTGCCACTATGAAGCTGGGACTGGAAGCATCTTGCTAGGTTGAAGCAACTCATGCAAAGCCTGAAGCACTAGAAGTATCCCATGGAGGAGCACAGCTGTGGACTGAAGCCAGCGCAGCCCCAACACCACTCTACTCCATGCTGCCAGGAGACAGCTCTGATCGTGTCCTGTGCAGAACAACAGAGCAGTATCAGCATCAGATGGAATTCAAGTGTCTCTTGGAGTCCAAATCTTGCAGCTCTGAGGGAAGCTCTGCCATGTAAGGCCAGGAGGAGGGGGAGGATATGCAATTGATTTTTTACAACTTCATTTGAATTACTCTGCAGCTGTAAAATAGTCACCCTGGCACAAAATATGTGGTACCACCCTGAAAAATGAGTTCTAAATAATTGAACTGCACATCAGTCAGAGCAGGTCTCAACAGATCACACTATAATTGCAGCTATTAAACGCACATTTTTTACTACAGTACAAGTCAGAGCATAAAGCGTAAGTATTCATTTGAATGTAAGAAACACATCTGCAGCCAGAAGCTCTGCAAGGCCACACAGTTCAGCCAGCCCCAGATACAAGTGATACACGTTTGCCACCACGAGACCAACCTTAAGGGTTGCTAAGGACATGCAGCTTGTATTACCGTCCTGGAATTCAGCTCCATGTGTTTGGTTTCTTCAGTAATTGCACTTCCTCATCTTTGCATCACAAACCTACTAGTCACTATAATGATGTGAGCAATTGCTAGCACTCTCAAATCGTATCTTTGCAGCAGAGGACAAGTTTCTGTCTCTTACCTTACGATCCTCTGGCTGACTCCACTGGAATTACCCTCTCAAAATGCTCTAGCAGTTCTTCTCATCACAGAACTACAAGACTTACAATCGCACTTAAACCCCTTGCATGCATTTAGATGAAACAATGCATTTCCAGCCTTTTATTGCCTACACTAGCCAAACATCAGACCAGCTTGACACCTAAAACCATAGGTTTGTCAAAGGTGGCCCGTGAATATTGTCTTAATAAGGTTAAACAATTAGATGATTTGAGCATCTAAATGTCAAGCTCAAATTCTAAACAGCATTTGTGGAGCAGGCAGATTTGGCAAACGAAGGAATTATGATGATTTTAATTGATTTGCATTACTGCTACTGAGATAAGATGAATCTGCAGCAAAATCAGATGCAGAAGTTGTGGGAAAAGGGTCACTTCAAGTCACCATCTTCAGAAAGCCAGTCATCCCCTGCATTTGGAGGAAGGGCATAGAGAAGATTACATAAGAAATGTAACTCACATTTGCACTGAAAAAACTTTAAAAGGAATAAGCCATGCAAATATAAGTGAAATTTTATCAAGAAACAGATTTTTTTTTTTCAAACTGTTTAAAGTATTTTATGTTTTGACAGGCTTGTTTCCACTTTTCGACACACCAGTGTGTTATTAAATATGCAGTACACACATAGATGAAGTTCAGAGCAAACTGCTGTCTTTGTTTTCTGAACTTTTAATAGCACTTTAGGGAGACAGGAAGGACCCAAAATCATAAGAAAGGCCAAACTGGACACTTACGAAGTGCATTTTGGCGGGGGAGTGGGCTGTTTTGTTTTTGTGCTTGGGTTTGGGGGTGGTGGGAGGGTGCTGTTTCACTTTTGGGTTGTTTGTTTTTCTTAACTAGCAGAAGTAGTATTGCATCTCTTGGACATTCTCTTTAGACTGTGAACAAGTGAAGGAAAGGGTCACAAATCAAGATACCGTTATTTCGGAAAGCTCTCTCAGCCACTGGTGATATTTCCTCCAATATGACAGACACCGAAAAAACCCCAGTGAACGCATGCCTTTAGCATATAATGCACTGTTAATAAAACATAGCAAAGACAGATAATTCACTGTAACATGAAGTGACTAGGTTACATAGTACAAAGATTTTGGTGACTTGCTTCCTAAAACAATGATAAGATCTCTTGTCATTTTCCCTCCCTCATTTTTAGAAAAAAGACTCGTATTTTAAAAACTTGTGTGCATTAAAAAAATCATTAGGAATTTCATACTTGACACATAGGGGAAATGCACCTTTAACAGGGGCAGTTCGTAGAAGAAAATTAATTACAAACACTTACTTGAATGAGATCTATGAGATCTACTGAAATGGGAATACCTTTAATATTCCTCACTGTTTACAAACTAAGTTACAAGATGAAATAAATACAAAAAATAAAATAATTCAAAACATTTTCTGTACTGGAGGTCTACAAGATCACTTCCAGTACTAAAAATGTTTTGAACCTTTTTTAGTCACAGTATGCTTTTTATGCACAGTTTACTTCAAGAAAAGGATCCATCTAGACAACTTGTAAAGATAAAGTTACGACATTCATCCAAAATTATTTATAATGTAATAAACAACCAGTCTTATGAAAGCTTATAAGGAATTGCTTGTTAAGATAGAGTTGAACAATCCCAAGTTAAGCTACTATGTTCACACTTAAACAACAGGATCCCCTATTCACCTGGTTTTTGGATTCATACTTGCATCGTTTGGAATGTACTAGCAAAAGCATCTCTAGGAAAGGATGAAGTCAAATTGAATAGTTAAAAAAAGTTTGCTACCAAATGTTCATCAAAAATGTGAAGAACACCAAGACATTTTCTAGGTGAAATTACACAGAACTAAGGTTGGGGGGAAAAAAAAATCTCTTTAAAAGCAACCAAATTAATAAGGAACCATTGCACTCTCTGTCACAGCAGCCCTAAGAAAGTTTATAGGAAGAAGCCAAGCACCTTTTTTATACTGTTCAGTTTCTACTGCAGGTCTGGGACCTTTACTAGTTGTCTCACCACACCAAAGTCTGCCTTGTTGGGTATCTGTATTTTTCACAGCAGTCTCTTCAATTTCCAAGCCAGTGCACATTTTTCCAATGTCAGTGTATTTTAAAAGAAACTGTCCACTGTGAAATGGAGGCACAGAATCTTAGAAATTACATGGAGCCTTAAACATAAGTCTAGAAAAGATTACAAAGCCATACTTCAACCACGAATACATACATCCGAGATGCATCTAGGAAAGCCATTCAAGACTGCTTAAGGCAACGTTTGCATTCACTGAAAAGGATTACGATACCGCCTCCAAATTTATCAGACACTGAAGAAGGACCCTTGTCTGAGGTGGAGAGGTTGGCAGCTGTCGGAGTGTAATTCTGGATCTGGCAAACGCTTGCCCTGCAATTTAGGTCAATGTGAACAGAACACAAAGGTTTGAAAGCAAGTAGATGCTTGCCAATGTATTAACAGCAGATTGTACATATGGGCTGCAGGATCTTCAGCCATTTTATGTCAGTTTAGTGATGAAAAAATAAAGGTAAAAGATGCTGGATTTCTAGCTAACTCCTTTCCTGCAGCCATACATGCTGCGTGGTGGCTTGTGAGCACGAGGGTGAAAGTTTCAGACTTTTGTTGTCCAGCTATTCTGTGGGTATTATAAAGTATTTTTAAAATACCTACAGAACCATATTCTGTATTTAAACACCTGGTCAAAGTTACTCTTTTCGGAACGACAGCCAAATCTAGCTCCAGCATGTAGTATTATAAAATAAAATGACGTGTCAGAAAACTCTTGGTCTGAGTAGAAGGAATCTTTTTAGTGTTTAACAAGATTTCAATTCTACTTCCTTGTGATCAGGAGGTATGCAAGGTATGGCTGCTACTGACCTGCCAGAACCTGCCTAGTCTCATTTTCTTCATCCTCTATTAGAAGATAGCACCATGGTTGTTTTTTCAAGAAAAGCAGGTAAGGTGCAAGTCCAGTCTTATGACTGAAGGCTCTTACTAGGTATGCAGAGTACAGTAAGACCGACTGTCCACCAACTTAGCTCATGCAGAAGTTGACTATTTGGCACCTGAGAATAAAGGAACTGATGAATCAGAAAAGTTATTACACAATAATTACCTTCTCTAAGTTTTTAGATGACTCAACGAACAGAAGAGGCTGGTCTGTCTGAAGTGTGAAAACTGAAGCACAGAATTCCACAATGTGCCTTTAAGCTAATGATTTTTGCCCATTAGGTTTTCCCTAGTTTCCAGCGACACTCCCTTGAAAACAACAGTGATAGACGCATTGTCCAGTTAAAGCCTCCATCCAATCAACTGCATTTCCGCTTAAAATCCTTAATACCAGTGGGCCAGAATGCTAAAAACATGTTAACACAAACCAACACCTCCCTTCTCGTGTCTTGCTGTTTTCGAACATCTTTGGTATTTACACATGCAAGGCTGGGCAGAAACACAAACCTGAAACTTGTTCCTACCAAGGTGGACACTTGAACCTATAAGCATCAACTTCAGACAGAAAACAAAACCTCGTATGAGGACTCAACTAAACAGAGTCCAGGAGAACATTAGCTATACACGCCTTCTACACACAAGTCAAGTTACAGAAAACGACCTTTATTTAGTAATCAGTTTCTTTAACTTTTTTTTTTGGATACAAAGGACATTTTCATTTTAGTACAGAAAATCCATGTCAGAACAGTACCTGTCAGGTTCATTTGTACCACTGGAGTCTACTGTGACCTCAAACTTTAAGAAACAAACAAAAAGTGAGATAAACAAAAAAACAACTGCTGTCCCTCACCATGAGAAGTACTTTGACTAGTAATTAATCCATACTGTTTTCTATTTTTTAATTTATATATATATATACAGTAT
>VZSC01014760.1:50390-146412 GCA_013398225.1 Steatornis caripensis | reverse complement strand
ACGCTATAGTATATAACTATATAAATACTATACAAAGTATTTTGAACTATAAAATAGCATCTGTAAAACAGAATTTAAATTTAGGACCAGATCTTTCTTTGAAGAACTGTGCAAGAAGAATCCCTTTTTTGCATTAAAAAAGCTGCAAATAGAAGCAAAACTACAGCCTTTAGTGTAAAACAGAAAACTCTACATAATGAAATGTTAGGAACAATGACCGAGAAGCAATTCTACTCAAATGATATTTTAAAAACAATTAAAATACAGTACCCAAGAAACATGGCACAAGAGACAGAAGAGCCAAGTACAAAACCTGTGTTAGGAACACAGAGTCAGAAGTGCAAAAAACAAAAAGGGAACAGATACAATGGAGTTTGGTACAATAGGTAAATAAGGATTGTAACCAAAACTAAACAATCACTTATTTTTGACAGTGAAAACACTAACAATTTAGTACCTTTCTAAAGGCTTTTAATCAAAGCCCTAAAACTGTGGCTGCTCTTAAATAAAAACAATCTATGTGAATGCTACACACTGAAGTACAAAGCTTAAGAATTACCCTGCAAAATTGCACCAACATAAGCTTTTCATATTTACAGTATCTAAAAGTGACAGAACACAGCATGCTAGGCCTAGCTTATGACTCTTCCCCACCAGTCCCAATCCAGGCCCAACAATCAAAAATTATTATTTCTCAACACACGTTAAGCTTGGATTGTTCAGATATATTATGACGTTTAAATATCAATCATGCATAAAACGAGAAACAACATCTTTGACGGACAAGTGTTGACAGGATACAAACAGTGGTCTGCCCTGTAGAGAAGTGTACTTCCTTCTGAGCTTACTCCCAAGACGTACCGATTCAACTCAATGTTATTAGCTGGTTGTCAAGTCAACAATGTGCTTAGAAATGGTCAAAACTGCAACTAAGAGTCACATTGCGCATAAACCATTCACTCCCATTCAGAAATTTCACTCCGTTTTGGAGAGCTACCTCATTAAGTGAAAGGACACAGTTAAAAAAAAAAAACAACCAAAAACAACAACAAAAGAGACATTCAAGTAAACAGCAACAACTAAATACTTTGAAAAGGTTTTTGTAAACTTGTCATTCTACAGGGTTTTGCAGCATTGTTAAATTCATTACTCACGGACAAGTACACGCAGGTCGCAACCCCTCGTGGCAACCCGTCATGTGTACACGTACGACGTAAGAGACAAGCTCGGTGAAGTGATCTACCCCTTCCCACATGCCTCGTTGGGTCTGTGTGTGTTCAGTGTTATCATTCCCCATCATGAAACAGAAATCACTTATGGATGTCTTTATAAGGACAGAAATGGACAGAGTCCGTTGGATAGAAAGTTAGTTGGTTATTTACATCTGCAAAGTAGTTTCACGGCGAAGTAAACCTATAGCGGGCCAGCTGGGATCCACAGGACTTTGTTTTGTTCTTGATCAACAGTCGTCATAATCTGAGTGCAAATGCTTGAAAGAGCGCCTCCCTGGACAGTGCCTGGAGAAAAAGAAACCCCCCCACCACCACCACAGATGAGACTGGAACAAACCACTGTGACTAATTACACGGAGTAGTCTTCTGCATTTTTCTGCAAAATGTTTATGAACAAATCAGAACTAATCTACTCAATTCAAGATTTGCCAGATGCATGACTCTATTAAAACAAGAAAGAGAATAAACAGAGCAAAGAGGTCAAGCATTCAATACACAGTTTCTTCTGCTGGCTCTTAAAACAGCCCCGGGAAGTCGCAGAACTGATGGCTATAATCAACTGAGACAACTGTTTTGTCAGAGGCCTCCGTGTACTATTTTCAGAGGCATCAGGTGGCAAAGTTTAAGTCTAAAGATGGTCAGAACCTGCTATAATAAACCTTCTCTGTTCAGCACGTGGTGTTAAGAGTTTTGTATTTACGTCGTAATATACATAGAGACTACAGCTGTAGCAACTAGACACTATTTACAAATACTAGAAGTAAATTATGAGGCAGCTCACACATCGTTGAGCCAAACAAAACAGCAGCGGTTGCTACTCCAATTCTTATTGTCAACTACATTCAAGAAATGAAAGACCAACAGCAAGCAAATCCCTGAAAATCAATTCAAAAGATAAATGAACACCCTGCATTCTACCCTTGCTAAACTTAACAGTCATAAAAAGTAAAATGCCAACGCTGGCACAGGAGAGGAGAATGTATTAGCTTTAAGACTCAAAAAGCGAGGAACTTCATGATGTAAGAAATATGTCAGCAAAGTCTCTGGCCTCCGCTACCACTAACGCTGGAAAAATATGGAAAGTCTTGTAAGGTGTAATTTCCATTTTTGAAAAGAGAGAATTTGATCTCATATAAAGTATTACTTGACTCTGCAGTATATACTACAGTTAACGATGTCAGGTGAATTTAGATACAGAATACAGTAACCAACAAGGTCTATGAAAAGTGACAAGAGGCCGTGAGGAAGTGATTCACATTACACACTGTGCTCACAACTTGGTACAGGAAACAAAGCCAACCTGAAAGTGTCATTAGTCAAAAAACGTACTTCATGAAGTAGTAACGGAGCTCAGGTCCGAGAGAGTGTGTCATATAGCTTCATGAGGAAGCTACCATGTCCAACAGGCTCATTTTATGCACAACATTGTAATTTCAACAAGCTTAAATGTCAATGCGGTTTCAACACCAATCCTCCCTGACTACGAGCATCTGGAAATGCTGATGACAGCTGGAGTCCACTGTACTTGGCACTAACAGAGGGAGGCCCTTCCCACAGGCATGTGAGAAGATACACACAGGACTCTCTTGGACTGAGTGCCACTTTCACTATGAGGGCAAAATTAAAATACAACAAATTACTTAACAAGGAGCAAAGATAACATGTGGTGATGCAATCTGGCCAAGTGCATGTCAAGTTCTGTAAAGGCTTAGTACGCACCATTTAAATGAACATTTGCATGGCTATTACATACCACGTAACTGATTTTGTTGAGAACATGGAGCTTCTCTCAGGATGTGCTGAGATAGCTCTATAATAAATACATCCCCCTTCCCACGCCTGCACATACTGCAGGTATGCTTCAAAATATTTCTGTAAGAACCCCATTGTTCGGGGGATGAAAAGTTTGGTTTTGGATGGTTTAGTAATGATTTTTTGGTTTTGGGTTTGTTTGAGTTTTTGTTTTTTAAGTTTTGTTGCCATTCACATCAAGATGGCTAGAATTTTATCCCCACTCTTTTGAATGTATGTGGAATCACACAGAAATGTGCTCCGAAATAAGCAGAGACAGTCTTCAGAGTTTTCTTTCTCTGGTAAAAATACAGCGTTAACTACAATCCAAGACTCATATAATTCATGATGTTAAAAAGGCCTCTGAAGTTGAATTTAAATATTCCAAATTACATGCGTGCTCAAGAAACCTTTGACAATTTCTTTTCCTTTCTTGAAAGATGTCAAATATGTGTCATAAATCATTCATTAATTTACACTACAGGGGGCTTTTGTGTTGTTTTGTTTTATTTTTATAATTACAAAACAACTTACATTCCTTACGTGGTATAAAACCGACAGCACTGCGTCAAATTATCTTGACCATACTTCCGATACTACTGGCTTGGAATAAAATATTTTCATAACTTCTTCNTGTTGTTTTGTTTTATTTTTATAATTACAAAACAACTTACATTCCTTACGTGGTATAAAACCGACAGCACTGCGTCAAATTATCTTGACCATACTTACGATACTACTGGCTTGGAATAAAATACTTTCAGAACTTCTTTAGGTCACAAGATTCATAACATGCTACAACAAAAACATGTAAAATCAAGGGATAGTACTTATGTCTTGCGGTTTCCTCTCCTCCTAAAATAAAACACCAGAGGAATGCAAAAAAAGTGCTCTTTGAAGGAGCACAGGATCTTTTGAATTACAGTGTAAATAGGTTAAATTGCCACTGTGTTCCGAGTGAAATGTTGATTCAACACTAACCTGTAAAGTACTTGCTATACTCTTGTTCTATTTTTTGAGCTGTCTCAAACTGTTCTTTGGAATGCTTTTGCGTAACTTTGTCCCTCAGGAAGATCGGGTCTTTTTGCTCTCTGCAAAAAAAGAAGGAAGAAAAAAAAAACCTTGTATAAGAGTTGCCAGCTTTTAATGGACTTGAAATGATTACCTCCAGTTGGGTGTATGCGAAAGTCTACTTAATTTGCAAGCATAGTCCTGTGCATAGAGTGCCATCTACTGCATTTCAGCAGTATCAGCATAGTCATCAGGATCATTTCAGCGCTAACAAATTTATTTGCTATCAGAGCAAGACAGTACTCCTTGAAAGTCTCAGAGACTGGAAGGAGGCTGAGGGAGAAAGTAATTTTTTCCAGTTCACATGAATTGAATCATTATCTCATATACACTCCAGTACCCCCTACGCAAAGCTGGGCTCAAGCATTGCTCTTTTCAGGGCTTGAAGTATCGAGCACTAAGCAAGCAGAATATTCCTATGTCATCTTATATACGACACATTTTTGAGATTAGTTTTTCTATTACACATTCTGTTGGAAATAAAACGAGATAAAATATAGAGAAATACAAATGGTAAAAAGAAATTATATTAATTCCTATCAAGGCCTGTAACATTCTCCTTCAAATCTGACTTAGGATCCCCAGCAGGGGATTCTGTTTAAAAGGAAGCAGAATTTATCATTAACTAGTAAGGTCATATAGATAGGTACTGAAAAAATATAAGCATAGTTTCTTGCAGCAGTGAGAAAAGAAGCACATTTTATTTTATAAATAAAAAAATAAATCACTACTCAACTAACCTACCACTGCATGTAGCATTTCAGAAAATGCCAATAGAACCCGTGCTATATGAAAAAGCCTGTTTGGAAAAATCTCTGGTTCCCATAACAGGCAGAGACAATGTGTCACTGCATCTTATTTTGATGACTGCTAGAAATCCTTGCTTGTCTAGTTCAATTGCTCTGCCATCCAAATAAAAGGAAACAGTCGTAATGGTCACCATTCCATTTCCAAGGGGGCTCAAGAGATGACAGTTCCATTTATCATTCAAAAGCACGATCCTACAGTGGTAATGAAATACACCACATGGCTTTATGTCTTGCTTCTACTTGAAAGTGGTGATACTTATCTTCTTTATTAAATAGATAGTCATCGAATTTACCTACACATCAGGAATATAAGAAGTCTTCAACTTTCAAAATGAAGGTAGCACAAGTATAAGATTTCTCAACAAAACTTTCTTCATACTTATGTTGGGAGATTATGTCACTTCTTGCCAAATCAATCCACCAAAATGTGAGAAGGCTTACTAAAACATTAGCGGAGGGACTGGCGGTTGTAACCCCCATGTTTTGTTCCTGGCTATAGTCAAGCAGGAAATTCTCAATTACTGAAAGAGCACAACCTGAGAAGACCACAGTATATACGCTCCATGGCAAAAGGGGACTTCCCTTGCTGTTTTCACTGGAGAATGAAGATGGGAAAGCTGAGGCTATGAAATCAATTGGCACTGCATCCACACACTCGGCCCCACTGAGAAGACAAAGACTAGCTCTTTGTCACAGTCACCACTTAATCCTCAAGGGATCTCCCCCATATCTGTCTTACAGTTTAATACAAAGGTGAGCAGGAAAGATCTGAGTGCTTCCTGGAGTACATAACCGTTTAGTCTACATAGTTTGCTTGCTTTTAAAGTTTCACTAAATTATCATGCATCCAAAATGAAGTTAAGACCATTTACCTCACAGCCGTGTTTATGAGGATTAATTTCCATATTTTAAAGAGCTTTAGGATGAAAGAAACAATAAAGGTAAGAAGCTTATTTTAAGCCAAAACAAACAGCCCTGAACTATACCCCTCACAGACTTACTTGATTTGTTTAGCATTTTTGTAGCGAATAAAAATTACAATAGGGTAGATATGAACACTGTGGAGCCGTTCGATGGCATGAGGAGCGATGTCAAGCAGACAATGACAATCCTAAGATCAAATGTAAATGCAAAACACTCATTCAGTTAAAGAGCACAAGCACACATGCAAGTCCCCCATTTCTTCCCCTACGTAAACCATAGCACCCCAACAGGATTTTGCTACACATTTAGCATTTTGGGGCTACTGAGTAATTTGTACCCAAAGGATTTATAACAAAAGACAGAAGATGAAAAACTGCAAGAAATTCCATTCACAGTACCAAAAGCATGCATCGATACAAATAAAAGTATTTGAAAAACTAATGAAATGAAAACTCAGACTGAAATATATGCAATACTTTTTTCCAAATTTAAATATTCAAACTCATTTTCTCTTTGCGAAGTCATAAGCGAACACAAGCATTTTAAAGTAATATGACTTCCTGTGTCATTTGACAGAAACCTATAAGCAACGTACAGATTTTAATTAACATCTGTCTGCAGGATTATTATAATTTTTATGTTCTATACGACTGCGTTAAATGGAATAGTTAAAAAACCCAAATCTTCATTTGGGGGCTAGGGAGTGGAATTTAAGAAAATAATTTCAAGCTTTATTTAATGATACTGTAAAAGAACATCGACATTCCTAGTTTCTACAAACGTGAGCTTGCATAAAATAATCTTTAAACAGTTAAATGTCAAAATGAGGTAAGTTTTATCTTACTTAGCGGCCTGAGGAACAGTTCTCTGAATGCCTTAAACGAGGTCAAGGGGTAACATAATTTCCACCCTCCCAACACAGCATGACCACACATTGCAAATTGTATCAAGAACTACAGCATTAAAAGAGACTCACCTTGTCTGTTATCTCTTTTATTGAAGCTACAGTTGTCACATCAAAATGTCCACTCCTCCGTTTATAATCGATAAACAGACAATCCTTCACACCTCGTTCAATGGCTTGTTGGGAAGCTTTCATCACCTCTGTCAAATACAAGCAGAAGAGATTCACTTCTGTTACTATTCCTTTGGCACAGAACAAGGCAAACAAAACACATTCTTTGGGGTTTTTGTGTTTGTGCTACCATTTAGTTCACATACATAGATGCTACTATCATGTATTCTAAGCAAGAATAAATCGGTTATATTTGCGTACTTACCAAGAGGACATCTGCAGAATTTTCCAGGGGATTCTTTGACCAACATGTCTTTCACAGCATCAAGTAAAGGTCCTAGAATAAGGACAGGCCTAGGGGAGGTACAGTCCACTTTCTGTACACGCTGATATGCCAAACTTGCAGAATCTACACACACAGAAGATTTACTCATAAAAATATAAATTATTTTCCTCAGAAAAGCAGAAGCACCCTAACAGTAACGACGAAAACAACTCCCTTGTAAAGGATAAGGTCCTTGACAAGTACAAAAAATGCCCACTAGACATTATTGCAATTTTCTCCACTTGACAGCTTAAAATAGACATTTTTCTAATTGAACATGGTGCTTGTACCCCCGACCCTCACCCAAACTTTAAAACCAACCATTCCTATTTTTTCCTAAAAGTGTAAACAAGACACGATATTTGGTTTCTCTGCTTTGGTTTGTTGAGCTCTTCCAAGGAAGTAAGCATTGAAACCAACATGATTTTTGTAGAGGAGCGAAGGAACAGAAGTGAAGATTTTTGAGTGGTGCCCAGGATTTCTGTCTAGATTAAGTGACCTGGACAGAAATTGAATAGTTGAAAGGAAGATCAAAACCATGCATCAAAAAGCAACCTCCCTATGCAAATGAAACAATAATGCCAATAGATCTAGGAATAAACTGCCAAAAAATATTTAATTTGAAACATTCTGGCTTGTTATTTAGTAAAAAAGAAAAAATTTTGTTACTACAAGTACTCTATGTGATGGGACACATGATCACCATTTGTATTCAGATCAACCGGAAAGCAACATTATTTGTTGTGCCATGCTGCAGCTGTTTAAAAATGAAAGTGAAGGAAAAGCAACCTTCTTCCGAGTGTAACAAAGGTACTTGCCATCCAAGAAAGGAATGGAGTCTGTACTGATTGTATCAAGAGCCAGTAAATCCTTTCCATCTTTGGAACCACTTCGCTTGTGTTTATGCTTTCTTCTGAAGAATGACCTCCGTGCTGCTGCTGACAATGTCTTAGATGAGTTGTTTTCATCTTTAGCCTCAGACATGCTGTGCCTCCTGTAGAATTCCTGATCCATCCTATAATGAAACAGACTAACTGCTTGGTATTTTAACTTAACTTTTTAAATTTTTTTTGACAAACAATAACACTGCTGCTCCTGGAACACACTGGAAATGCTCGTCTCAAGCCTTAGCCCGAGTATCTTCATCAAAGAAAATTAATCAAAAAGAAACGTTAACATAAATCAAGTAATAAGCATCTGAAAGCCTCACACTACCATCATTTCCTTAAGATTCTTGTAATATGAATATCAGCATGGCACAGAGGGTGACCACTCCAACAAAATTCTCCAAGGCAGAAGCAGCAGTATGCACCTACTTGCCAGTGAAGTCAGCCTCGCACAGAAGCGAAGACTCCATTCTTTCTATGAAGCTGCATGTTATACTCATCCTTACAAGTAACTCACTAGCAATCCAAGGTAACAATTTTATTTTACATGGACACAAATATTTTAGCCACATAACACGTGTAAAATGTAGTTGGTTTTACTACCCATCTTCCAGTAACAAGTATCAAATAATGTGCATGGGTCTGTATGAACATAGTCTATTTCCACACATCCCACCTAGTACCACCGTTCCACTGTCAGGATGAATTTTGAGTTATGACATGGAAAGAAGACTATTAGAAGAAAAGGAAACCAGAAAATCAGTAACCTTAAAACGAAAAAAATATTTTAATCACTGAGCTATTACTAATCACTAATGTGATTGCAGTAACAATGTAAAAATTTTAGTTCCTGCATACTCCTCTTAATTGCTCTATCAACAGTATGAGACTGTGGTGGATACACAGTCTAATAATAATGTTGCCATCCACAGATAACTAAGACGACTGATGCTTCCCAAGAAAGACTGATAACCTTGGCTTCAAGGGTATTTTTCCTGTAGTTACTCTCACTTTTGTTATTAAATTATCTATCACAACACTGGTCTACGTATCATTTCCATTTCTCGTTTGCTATTTAGTAGCATTAATAACAACTTGACAGAGCAATATATTTTATTCAATGTTACTATAATACGTCACCCCTCAAATGCCACCTCTAAGAATCAGTATCTCCCGGAAGGAACAGAAGCAAACAAGTCTTTTATATCACATCTCACTAGTCACACTTTTAAAGAGCATAAAATAAATACCGTAACTGAGGTCACTCACATATATTTACTTGGAATCTGTCCTCTTTCCAGCTTCCGAGCATTCTCGTCTAGCTGCCAAGCCATCCAGCAACCAAAGTTTCCCTGTGGTAGAGTGTCATCAACATATAAAATGTCATCCTTCTTAAAGCTTAAATCCTGTTCCACCTCTGCCAGACGGTCATAAAGTGCTCTGGAAAGGAAGACATAAAAAGGTTCTGCAACTGATCTCCATCAACTCAAGGGAAGAACACACATATTATATTTTGAAAAATGTTAACAGATTAGTGGCACGCTCTACAGTTCAAGAGCGCACAACTTTTACAGAAAAACATGCAGACTTACTACGCTGCAGGTTGTGTACTCGCTGTCAGAGACTGTCTGGAATAAATTAGTATACTTGGCATTTAAAAAAATGAGGTAAAACGGATGTATTATCTTTCTCATGACGGTCAGCATATTATCCTAACAGCCTTATGCTGTCATTACCAGTCACGCTCAAATACCTGATGTAGAATCCATCTCCAGGAAGCTCTTTTATCTTATTAAACTCTTCTATTCTGTATTGCGTCTTTATTTTGATGTTTTCTCCAGGCTTTAACATTTCAAGATAAGCTTCCTCAGCTGTTTTATTTCGCATATCAATGGACCCATACTGCAAAACACAAAACACAGAAACCCTTAGGTGTGAAATTGTATCTTAACAGGCAATAGAATTAGGTGAGCTTGAAAAACATGCAAAATAAGTTTGTTTTTCTCATTGGCAGGCTCTGTGTACAAGTAAACCTTGCCACTTAACTCTAATACAGTTCGCACCTTAAGATGTCCAGCAGGGGACTGAGACATCGGGGTGAAAAATGAAACACCCAAGTGAACACAGCAGCCATACAGTGTGAGAGAGCCTGTGCTTCTTTAAATAGTTGTCAAAGCATAAGCTGAGAATCATAAAATTCAAACTGGAAAGAATTTTTTTAGGGAAAGCAAGTGGTCTGAGGGAAGTCAGAAACGCAATTACAAAGCAAAATCTCCATCTGGATACTAGAGGTGCAACGGGTGAGTCTCAGTGCTCAGTTGTATCTGAAAAGCTCATAAACACCTACGTGTTTATCACCTTCACAGTTCTGTCAAGTAGACAAATATTCTCATTTCAGATAACAGAAAGCAGGGTCAAAGACATATTGAACAGTTTTCCCGAAGCTATCACTAGAATTTTATAGATATAAGATCAATATTGTCCTCTGTTTTGCAATATCTTTCATATCCTTGCCTTTCTTCTATGTACAGTAACTGGATCCAAGACTTCATATTTAGATGAAGACAGCAGGTGTTTGTAATTCCAAGTAGACATACATTAATCCTTCAAACTTGTGGGCAACTCGTGCTCTCAACAGTGGTAGTTCTCCAGGTCTACATCATCCAGCTCTTCACATGTCACAGCCAGAATGAAGGCTATGCATTCTCATCGTTCTTACCCAAGTTTTGTGGCAGGAACTCAAGATTCAGAGAACATCTCCCATTGCGAGACACGATTCTTTGTGCAACTCCCTCTTTATACCATCCTAGACATTTTGTCAGTACACTGCAGACTTTTCTTAATAGCTTACCTCAAGTATCATGTCACCCAAGCCTAGTCCATCGGGTCCTTTTGCTGGACTATCATCATCTACATCTGAGACAAATATTCCATACAGGTTTCCACCACATATCTGGATCCCAAGGTCCACTTGAGATTTTTTAACAACAACAGTTCTAGGTTCAGGGGTCCTTTTGTTTGTGTCCACAGCGCCCCTTTTGACAGGGAGAAATAACACACGTACTTGAAGTTTAAAACTTGCATTACATACAATCAACTAGCCATCTGAATAATACATATTTACATAAATATTATTCAGAATAGGTCACCTACAGATACAGTCTGATGAGACAAACATCACATTTTGTCCAGATCTTCTTAACTAAACCAATCTTGCAATCTTTCTTCGCTCCTTGCAGAACTTGGCTTTCAACAACAGTCTGAAAACACGTACTTTTACCCTGGGGTCCACTTCACTTGTCTGCTGACTTATTTCCACCAGACACAGCATTCACAGAAGTACACTTTGTTTTTTAACATCCTTCACAGCCACCCTGCACATTTTTTTTTCCTTAAGGTAAAAAATTTTACCCTACCTTAAGGAATTCCGGGGACTTGTAGTTGGCGTGGTTTGTTTGGATGGGGGTGTCACTGTTCCTTCATCCTGTTCACTCACAGTATCAATTACGGAATGGTTGTCAGGTGTTGCAGCTCCACTGCCTTGAGGGGTGGAATGATTACTCACAGGTTCTAGGCGAGAACTAGAAGAAATAAAAAGAACAAAAGACCGGTGGTTAGTTTTTCACCAATGCAAAATCTTTTCCACGCAGACGAAGTTTGTAATTTCGCCATAAATCAAGTATAAAGTAAGGGGGGAAAAAAAATCCCAAACCAGCATGCCAAATAACATATGTTCCCATAAGTCTAAGAGAAAGAAAAGGTTCAGTTCTGAAGCGTGATCATGCATCAGAACGGGAGGGATAATTTCACTAGGTCACCTGCCTTTTCTAATCACTTTTTGGAAACTCCAACTACAACGAAATTTAAAACCAATCTGAAGTACTAGAATCTCACAATCCTAGTAAGAAGTCATATTTGGCTTTAGTTTAATGTATCTGAGGTTTACGCCCAAATAATAAAGAAAATGCAGTAGGTGCATCAAGCATTTTTCTTTCCTTTTTGACAAGCACGTATTCACACAATACTTTCCTAAGCAATCACACACCTTATCAGCACAAACGTACTGCTGTTTGCAAACACATTACCCGTACAAAAGTTACCTACTAGCTAGATAACTGCATGGACCAGAGAGCAGTTTTTGCAAAGTCTAGCCAGCCTTACCTTGATCGTGAATGATTGCCAAGCTGATACATATGTGGGTTATACTGAGCCAGAATAGTAATGGTGTCGCACTGCTGTCCAATGATTAGTCGAGCCTGTTGCTCTGTAGCATTTCTCAAATTTATTCCATTAAACTATGGAAAAAATGCACAAACCAGGATGTCAAGTTTTCAGATGGCAACTGGCAAAATCATTCTTTCAGTCTTCTACTTAGTTTAATGTCTAAACGCTGACTTAATTCCACTGGGGTAAATAGGAGGATGGCAATGCTGCTATGCAACAATTCCTAGGGTTTACTGCTTGGAAGGAATCACTGTCATTTTAAAATATTTGGTAACCTGACCACGAGTTTAAAAATATTTTTACTACTGAAAGATGTATGTATTCTGAGCTGTGTTTTTATTTGATATCACTGATTAAATACAAACTGGTTCAGATTACTGATCTGAATAAATTCAGGATTTAAAGATAAACTCAGATCCGTGATCCATTCGGGTCCATTGTAGTATCATCCATACGCTGCACAACAGAGATGATGCTTTAACATACACAACTGTGAACAGACCTAACATTTCCAAAGCAGCTCGGTACTTTACAAAATGCTCCTCCAGACGTTTATCTGATACTGTAGGCAAAACCACGACTGTAGCTAATCTAAAGCCTACCCGAGTATTTGTTAAACCAGGTGTCTCAGGTAAGGACACAGCACAGCAACAGCAGCATCAAACTCAGTACAAGCCAGCTGCCTGCATATTTACTCACCTTATCAGACAGAGTATGGTGCTGGGACTAGACTGATTACCAAAACTACCTAGCTTAAAATCTAATTATATCTATATAAGATACAATGCAGATCTACTATCAAAGGACATTATTGTATGATAAAGCCCGACAAAAAGTCACAACAATCACTATTACTGGAGTATTACAATACAGACTAAGTACCCTGTGCTAAATCTCACAGCACACAAGCTTTCACAGATACTCTTCTGGGGAAGGCAGTTATGGCTGGAGTCACATGAACTGATTCATTAAGCCATAGGAATAGTAAGCAAACAATTACCTCTAGTAACTGATCACCATACTCAAGGCCAGCTTGATGGGCAATGCTCCCACCTGTTACTTTAGAGACAAATATTCCACCATTTTCTCCGCTCACAATGGAAATCCCTAGTGGCTCAGAACCCTTCTGCACTTTAACATGACGTGGCTCTTCCATGTAGGGCCTTTTAGAGGAGATAGTTAAAACTGATTTGGACAAAATTGCACTTGAACCATCACAATGTCAAAGTTACATGCAATACTTTATGTCTGTCTGAATTGTAATAATAAAACAGGTTTAAACAGTTACTTCAAATAAATTTACCGTCAACTGTCTTAAATGCATTCCTTTAACACCATGCAACGTACAGCGGCAGAAGTAAATGTATACCAGGTACATGATTGCTCTAAAACATTATGATGAATATGAATTGCAAATAGTATGGTGGTGAAGTTGGTACGAAAGAAGCTTCCAGATGCATATTACATAAAAGTAATTGAACCACTGCATAGAATATGTCATTTACAAACCATAATCCAGAAAGGTATGTTACAATTATAAATGCTCAGAGGGTTTATCACCATTGAAAATAAACATCATAAATAATAAGGTGGTAAACCAAAGGACAACAAAGCACAAATATCAATTTCATATTTGTATGCAGGGAAACATAAATTAGTAATGAAAATTAAGCAGTTGCAAACTCAAGCCATTAAGACAGCAGTTTGCATGGTAGCATTACAATTACCATGCAAATTCTCCTCAGGGCAATTATCCAGACACGTAAAACAGCACAAAGTGCGCAATACTGCTCAAGAAGGACAACCTTATATGAGGCCAACCTCAAACTCCTTAGTGATGAGAACCTAGGCCTAGGAGCCACAGGGATTCTCAGAAAAGACCTATTACGGAACAGATATCTGCAAGATGTAGAAGATTTGAGAAGAGAAGAACACTTAGAAAAAGACACACAGTAGTAAGACACCAGTAAGTATAACAAGCGAATGGATATACAAAAGAAAACCCTGATAGATTCCTCTTCCCTCCCCCCATAGTTAGGATGTATCCACCTGTACAAACAGGGCTGGTCCCTTCATCGTGTGTATAAACACAGAGTAGCCTCCTAAAAAGTGCTGGTTCAAATTACTATGAATTTAAAGTCTACACAGCAAAAGGCATCACCAGGTATTAACAGTTGAGCTCGTTCTGAATGAAACAGCTTGGATACCAGGTGTGGTGTATTGTTTATTTTAATAACGTTATACTACTTTTGACATGCATTAATTTGAATGTTTTCTTTCCTAACACTCGCATTATATCACATAGGCACTCTCTAAATTGTGCCAGCTGCTTAAACTATTTTAATTATGCTGTTCAGAGACCAGATGAGTTAGCAGGATTTCACTCACTGTCACTAACGTGAGCCAGGCTGAGGAAAGGTATTGTTTGAAGGAGTAGGATCTGGGGCTGCGGGCAGAGAGAAGAGGACATTTCATAAATTATGTTTGCTGCCACAGTCTTTGAAGATAGCTATTTGGTCGCCTTCTCCAGCAGGGACATAATAGTTTGCCAGCTTATTAATGCATAAAAGATAAAAACTGGTTGCTGTTATTAATGCAACTCTGGAACTCAGTGATCTTATAACATCAACATCACTGTTTGAGGTAACGCACTCAGAGTTTGTTTATCGATGTAATGAAGATAAGATAGGTTTTCTACCGGTAAACTGAAGCCCACATCTTTTGTATGTAGCGTATTTTAACTAAACCGTGCTAACTCCCAGAAAACTGCAATTTATGAACTTTTTTTTTATTCATTATGAGCATGTAAAATCATGATGTTATAGGAAGCCTCTTAACAGCACAAAATTTATCGAGGCATACTACCTCATTAAAAACTCAAAATACATCTTTCTGATCTTTATTTATTGTACCTCTCTGCTCTTCCATCTACCACATGCATTTTTAATTTTGTTTTGTTTGTTTTGGACTGGAATAAGAAAGAATCAAACCCACACAAATTGCACAGGATAACATCTTAGAATTCTAGTAAATACAAAACGGAAGATAACTAGTAATGCGTGTAGTAGAGAATCAATAATGAAGTAAAACAGAATGATAACATCAAAAAGGTGTCTTACTTGATAACCAGTGTTATTAAAATCAACTGAAGTCACTCTTCTACAACGTTCAGACTGCCTGCCAGAATCACTAGACACTGATCAGAAAAAAGTCTGAATTGATCAGATCTTTTAATTTTCATTTAAATTAAAAGCAACAGAACAAACAGAAACATTGGAGGTTTTTTTAATCTGTATTATTATTATTTTTATCTGGGAAAAGCCGAGCGAATTACTTGTATTTTGTGGGAAACAGAAAGACTTGTAAGACCGAATAACCATTTAATATGCTATCTAGGCATCTTCAAACATTTTCCTAGGATAAACTTAAACTAGCTACTTTACTAAATTAAGAACTGTTTGTGTGTTAGTTTTTTGGTTTGCCTTTAAAAAAAAAAACAAACCAAAATGAAACAAAACTTAGAATTATAATGTTTTTAGAAAGTCAGTTGAGACAATGGTTTATGCATATGCACAGCAGGAGTGAAGGGGCTGCAATCTGCCTGCACTTCAATCATCTGACCAGCATTAACAGAAATTATTTCCTAGAGACCAGAACACGTATCCTGTGCTCAGAGATGCAAAGTTCCAGGGGTGTCAAGGACCTAGCTTTTCCATCCGAACAGTATACATTATTAGTCACACGAAAGAGAAAAGAAACCCCGACTTTGAATTTGCAAGTGACTATTAGAGAAACGTTTATATGAGAAGACAAATTGAGTACACGTAGTACACAAGTCACACTGAAGTAAGAAAGAATGAAAATTCAGAGACCTCTTTCCATTCCTTTTCAAAGAAACAATGTCCTTTGTACACAACATATATTCTAGAGTTACTACAACAAATTAGTTTCTGATTCTTCGAACGAGACAAAAGTTTCATATAACATTTTATGAATAACTTTTTATTATTACCAGAAAACTTAGAATACAGAATACCATTATTACTGTATCACTCACATTTTTTACGGTCAGTCCTTTTACATAAATCAAGCAATACAAAGGGGTCTTGAAGTCTACATAAATGTAATCTATTCCAACAGACCACAGCTCCTCTGCCCTGCCAGAATAGCATTTGACTGCCTTACTGTAAATAAAAGCCTGATTCAGATTTGTGTCTCACTGTTCAACGCTTTGAATTAATGCACACTTTTTCATATATTCAGTCTGGCCAGATCATGATAAAATGAAATCAGATGTCCAGGACTGATACCATGAGCAACATATCTTGAAAACAGTTATCATGAGATACAGGAAGTCATTAAAACACAAAGCTCATGTTTTTAAGAAAGCTATCATACCAAGTTCAAATTCTACAAGCAGCTGCACATATACTTAATGCCATTGCTCGTAGTGGTCCAGGTACAGCCAAAGGGATCAGTCACAGTAGTAAAATTGCATCTGTACATACGGATACATTCTTGCACAGTTATGCCCTCAATTTTTCATGTCATTCGGCTAAACTGAATCAAGGCACAGTGGCTAGAGCACATATTCTACAACACTAAGGCACCTGATATTTAGCTATCAGATGTTACTAGGTTTTCATTTTATTTAGTTTTCCAGAGTACAGAACAAGCCTACCATAAACAAGCATCTGAGGTAGTTCAGCTGAAGGGGTGTATTCCAATTTAGATCGCTCTTATTTGGTGTGGCCATTACTCTAACACGGAAAAAAATAAAACCCTTACATGAAACTCCTTTATTTTCTGAACAGAATGGTTTTGCAGAAAAAATCTGTACAAAGATCTCTTACACACCTTGTAAAGAAAATAAAAACATCGAGTAACAAGACTGGAGATGCACCTCTGCCTACACATTTGTAATTTAAATTAAATGTTTGCATTCCTTCAGCCCAATAAACAAATGTACAAAATTTCCTCCGACACGTTTGTATTAAAAGCAAATAATGTGGGGACCTTACCTATCTTTTCTACGTTCTCCAACAGATACTGGGCTAATAGAAATCCTAGGTAACGTAGAAAGGGAGTTCTGAGACTGGCTGCTGGCGAAGGAAGACGTTTCCAAGTTAAGAGGTGACTGTGGAGGAGTTATCAAGCTGGGACTGCTACATTCAGAGTGTGACAAGGAGCCTATGGAAAATCAGCAGTTGAGTTTTAGTATCCCTGCATCTGTCACAGTTTGGAGATCTACACAGACATAGTGAAAGACACCACACACATCTGAGACAAGAAAGAGGACCAACTGCTCACTAGCACTCTATTAACCGTGTAAGGAGCTTAGGAAGACTAAGTAAGTAATTTCAGACAGTGCAAACTTACTGTCCTTCACGACTATATGCCGTTACCTGTCCTCTGTAAGTATGCAGACAACCACCGCCATTCCCAACAAGGAGAAGAGGTTACAGACAAGCTACATCATATGCATGTCTGAAAACACTCAGCAATACAAAGTTAAAGAAAAATAATAAAAAACAGGAAAGGAGAAGTAAAACAAAACTTTAATATGTTTAATTTATTTTCCAATAAAATATTTATGTGCAGTCCTTTCCTTTGGGTAGGAGATACATTATGAAACATCTGAACACACCAACAAAACTCCAGCATGAATCACACACAGAGACAGGAAAGCTCTGCAATTTCAAACAAGCTTGAGATGACTTTCTTTGTCTCTCTTCCCTGGTGTACACTCACTGAGTAATTTACTGAACCGCTGCCCTGACAGAAACATTCAGTATGCTTCCTCTGAAAAAGCTACACAAAATAAATCTCAAATTACTAATCGCAAACAAAAGCCATGTGTAAGAATTTGATGGAAAACCACCGCACACAATCCATTAAGGCTACAGAACATTGAGCATGATGGCAGCAAAGAGTTGCTGTTTACTGTCATCGAACTCTGAATTCGCAGCTTCTCCAGCACTCCAGCTGGTATTTGTGTCACGTCTTTAGATATCCTCCAAAGCGATTTTGAGTGAAGTACTAAAATATTTCACTGCATTTCAAAATATAATTTACAATCAGTAATACAATAATATGCAAAATAATATACTTAAAGAATAAAAAAAAAAGCAGGTCATCTCACTGTTAAAACTCTTAAGACACCATTCTAGAAGAAAACTGCAACTGCAAAACATACAGCAATGCTTATCTTAAATTTTTTGTGCACAACTTCTTAGTGTGCCACATCCTAGAGTCAACTAACAGAAAAATCAACTTCGATTCCAAAGTTTCTTTTTTTAACCTTTCTGTGGCAAAAGGCAAATTCTGTAACCCTAATAAAACTGTCATATTTAGATTTTGGCGCAACCTGATGTAACAACTGCAAAGGCTTTGGATTGATAATACTGAAAATAGTACGGCTAAAATTACGTATTAAATAATTCACCTCTGTCAGAGCCCATCATGGACCTTGGGTATCTTGGTGTTAAAGGGATCTTAATTCGCTCAGTTCTGTATTGCAAGTTACTCGAAGAACCTATTTTTATAACAAGAAAAAAACATTACAGTGACAAAAGCAAATTTGTTCAACTACATTGAACAAAAAGTTACATTTAGATTCTAATTCTTCAATGAGCATTAAAATGGCCTCTGAATTTATGCACAAGCCTTGATGATTACCCTCGTACATGTTGTGCACATCCTATTTCTAGTACATTGTCTTGATTACACAGTCAGCATTAACAGAGCACAAAGCAGCTATACAGTATATACACACTGTTCATTTTGGTATGAAAAATATTTTGAGCATTTTTCAGTCAAATGAAAACTTAACTTGAAGTCTGAGCAAGAATCTAACATCTCTGTTTATTAAGAATCCATGGGATTTTCCAAAGGGAATTTAAAATATTTTGATTACATTCTGCTTACGTTATTCTGAATACATCATTTTTTGATGCTGGTTGCAAACCGTTATGCCATTTTTTGCTGTGGTTACAAAGCTGCCGTGCTCATTCAGATGCAACTGCCAATCACTGGTGGAACACAGGAACACAAAAACGTACTACAAAGTTATTACATAATTTAGAATTTTAAAAATTCGAAAATGTTAAATGTGTCATTGCTACAAAGCATGCATTTGCTTTGGTGTTACTAGGGGAAGCATAAACAATCTTACATGTCAATCAAGTAAACATAGGCGTATCTGATCTTCCAACAATACAGTTTATATGAGGCCATTAGCCATCCTTGATTTTTTTGTTGTGAGGGCTCTCTCCTTCTCTCCTCTCACTGAACCTCAAAAATACTTTGGCTGGGCCTCCCATCTTTATAAGGGTACTTTCAAAAAGTAACAGGCATGGAAAGGAGAATCACTCACACACACACGCACGCAGGGTATCTTAAAGAGACTGTAAACAATGAATTAAACACAGCTACTTCCAGGGAACACCTTGAATCCTAAAACCAAGAAAAATGAAGCAAAGGAATACAGGAAGCCTTTAGGCTTTGCTAGCTATGACAATCCATAATGCATGTACTTAAGGAATTTTCCATTTATTCTTTGTCTCCAATATATAGGACTCCCACAGGAAATAAATTAGAAAAGCTAGTTACCAAGTCTTGCACTGGACGGTAATGAATTTGAGCCATGAGATGCTCTTGTACGTGAATTTTCAGAGTAGTCATTAGAGTGTTTATGACTTAGGTCCAAACTCAGGCGACCTTGATGCTGGGAACTGCATCAAAAGGAGAACAGGTTAACAGTTAGAACTGGGCAAAGCACCTCAGCAAATAGAAAACTGGCCAGCAAAAAATGTTGGTTATCCCTGAATTACGGAATAAAAAGAATGTTCCTCTCGTTCCCACTTACCAATAGTCCCATGATTTTATGAATTAAGAGAAGTCAGAGGAAAAATAGCCTAAAGTGCTATAAAAAAAGAGGAAGGCTTTATTGTTTTGCAAGGACAAGGAAACACATTAGAAAATAGCTCATTTAAAAAGAAAAATTCTTTGTCAATATCAGCTAGTGGTGCAGAGGGAAACCTAATCCATCAGTTACAGAAAGGCATGAAAGCAAATGGCAGATCACTTCTAAAGCAATAATGGTTTTGAGAACCCCGGGTCAAAATAACACAGAACAGCAGTGCGCTTCACTCTGCATTGTATAAAACAAGTACCAGAAGCAATTTAATCCTAATGAAAACAAAAATTTAAGGAGATATAAATTTCAAAACACCTGGGATGCAGATGCTGATGGCATATTTGGCTGGCGACTGATGGGCAATTACTGGTGTGAACCCTATGACTCCAGGCAGTATAGATTGGATTTCTCATGACAGCAGTTACTGCAGGGCACGGTGCTAAGCTTCTTGGTACAGTACCTGCTTAAGATGATAAAAACACGTTCTTACCAACATTATTGTCATAGAAATGACAGCTTTAAAATATATTTAAATATTTATTTATGTATTACAACATTTGCATGTATAAACATAAATAAAAATTAGTATACAGACAAATACATTATTAAGCACCATGTGACATCTTTTAAGTAGTACATGCATATCTTAAATCTGGATGATAATTTTGTAATGAGTCAGTAATGACATGGATTAGATTACCAAAAAAATGAAGTAATTCACAGTATATCATTTTCATATGCATTGGTAACTAGAAGGTTTTCTCCGTTCTCAAGTATCAAACTTTTTTTATACAGCAACAAAAGTTTTGCAATTCTCTCTGAATAGGCATCTGACAGGAACACAAGTTTTTATTTGGTACTTGACCTGACTGCAGCTAAAATTGTTCTGGTTCCTTTTCTGTTGTTGCCTCAAAGACTCGCACTTCTAGTGTGTCCTATGACTTTAATATACAGTATTTCCATATTTATTTATGAAACTTATTACTCAGGCTGTTCTTTCAAGTACACTCGTCCTTCAGTACTCAATTAATTGAGAGCAGCCCTGTGGAGAAGGACTTGGGGGTACTGGTGGACGAAAAGTTGGACGTGAGCCAGCAATGAGCACTCAGAGCCCAGAAGGCCAACTGTATCCTGGGCTGCATCAAAAGAAGCGTGACCAGCAGGGTGAGGGATTCTCCCCCTCTGCTCCGCTCCAGTGAGACCCCACCTGCAGTACTGCATTCAGCTCTGGAGTCCTCAGCACAGGAAAGACATGGACCTGTTGGATCAAGCCCAGAGGAGGACCACGAAAATGACCAGGGGGCTGGAGCACCTCTCCTATGAAGACAGGCTGAGAGAGTTGGGGTTGTTCAGCCTGGAGAAGAGAAGGCTCTGGGAAGACCTTATCGCAGCCTTTCAGTACTATAAGGGGGCTTATAAGAAAGCTGGGGACAAACATTTTAGCAAGGCCTGTTGCGATAAGACAAGGGGTAATGGTTTTAAACTAGAAGAGGCTAGATTTAGACTACATATAAGAAAGAAATATTTTACAACAAGAGCAGCGAAACACTGGAAGAGGTTGCCCAGAGATGGTAGATGCCTCATCCCTGGAAGCACTCAAGGTCATGCTGGACAGGGCTCTGATCTAGTTGAAGATGTCCCTGCTCACTGCAGTGTGGTTGGACTAGGTGACCTTTAAGAAGTCGCTTGCAAGCCAAACTATTCTATGATTCAACCAAAGTCTATTCAACCAATTTCCTCTTAAATGAGTTGGTAGCATTGTATACAATAGCAAAAACTTCTTCACATTTCAGGACATACAATTGTAACGCCAAATGTAGGTTTGACTTGATTGGGTTATTATGCAAAGGTATCCCGATAAGATAAAGCTTTTAGTCAGAAATAATACCTTTCAATACTTTTTCTGCTATCATTACAAGAGAGAGAAAAGAGTAAAAGAAATCAAAGAGGAGCAAAAACTTTGATCTGAGGTACTCTTGAGCACGTCTTTACACTCTGAAAATTGATCGGGACAACAGGGTTTGAATCTGTCCATTGTTCCAGATACACAACTCATTATCTCCTTCATGGTCTCCAGTAAGAAGAAAGTTTTCTGTAAGTTCTAGAAAACGCAGGAGTTTGAGGCTTTTCAAAGAATTGAGGGTAATCTCATAAAAATCAACACTGTCTTCATTTGAAAATCAAGTTTCGTATGCAGCTGCTGAAGGTAGCTACACTAAAGACTGAGCAATCCATCTGGCAACAAGTTTACATGTCTAAGCAAATGCTTCTCGACCAGTTCAAAGCAACCAGCATACAGTATCCTAATTCGCTCCTGAAGCACTCCATTTAGTCTGTGCCAATTTAAAATCTGCTAACATGCGCCTCAGCATCAACAACAACTCGATCAACTGAGACCACATGCTAATTGTTTTCTGTTCTACCTGATTACTCTGATTTCTGTGTGAGCGGCTTCTGAGTCCCCTCTTCAGCAGCTTAGTATCTCAAACACACTGGCATTTAATCTTTAACTTAGATTAAGATGACAACCAGTTTGGGCACTCAGCTTGAGATACTCCAAGTATCTGATTTCCAACAGGCAGAACTTAACATGTTGTATGCTGATCTTCTTCCTTGGAAGTATTTCAGAAGTTAAGCACCTAAAGCTTGGGACACCTCCGTTTACCGTTCACTTTCAAAATACTGGCAATTTTACTTGTCTCCCTAATGTAAGCCTACATCCTGTTCGCCACTAATGTATTCAGAACTCCTCCACACAGAAACTGATGAAACACAAACCCTTCCAGCAGAGTTGCTGTTTCCTTAATGGCTCTTAAAGCAGGTTTCACTTTTAACAGTCCAAAAGCTGAGCGAGACATGTTCAGATTACAAAAGACCACGGAAATACGTTTTACGAGTCACGTTTGTTCTGCACTTATCACAACTAATCCCCAATATTGTCCCATAAAGACAAATTCCTTGGGGCATTCCTACAGAGTAACTACGAGTTCTGTCACTCACCTGCTGACATGCCACCAGCATATAAGGTGGCAGGCACAAAGCCATCGCTGTGCCTAGCAGAGCGTTTCGGTGAATACGGTGCCCATTCCTGTAGCTCTGGAGACAGATGCTCCTCACTAGCTGGGCCATACTTCTGCATCTATAAAAACATAGAAATCTGATTACAGAAAGTTGGAGATTCAGAAGAAAACAATACAACAGCCAAACTCTGTAGGCAGTAAGCAACTTCAAACTCTTTAATATCCATTCCAGAACATGCTCGCCAACACAGTGCTTGTTACACCTTTATCTTTCAATGGTGCTATTCACTTCTACCCCTTCCTTCCTCTATCCTACTCTATTATTTCTTTATATTATTTTGTAATCTTTTTAGGCCAATGTTTGCAACTTAACTGGCATACTTTCTTTCACAATAAAACACCCAGCATTTAGTCACCGCTTTCACAAGACATTTCAAATGTTATTTCAGCCACTAGTGCAAGTGTTTCCTCAGGCAGCCCTGGTTAAGAAGCTGGAAACTGTTTTGCTCTAAGCCTGTATTTTCAGATACGTGTGGAGCAACCTCTCTTCAACAGAGCAATTCAGGTCTCGGAACCATCACAACTTCTGTTCTGTATATAATGAGTAGACACTGGTGAGTTAAGAAACGCAAGAATAGCTCAGATACTGACAGTGATGCTAGAGAGCTACAAGTTCAGGGCCCGGCATGCAGAGCTTACACACAAAACATGAGATTGAAGTATGTAACAAGTGCGAAATAATTACTGAAAAGGCACTTATAGTTTTTAAGATAGCAGTATTCTAATTAAATGAAGAGTTACTGATAGCACACAGACTATAAAGTACAGAGGTATCTTAGAACCAATACTTCATCACTACCACAAGTGTATTAGTAACTGTACCACCTACTAATCAGGGATGAAAGTTCCCTTAAATTTATCAACTTACCAAAGCACACAAACTTAACTGTGTATATATACACAACTAAGGAAATTGATACCATTCCATATGGCTACAAATTCAACTACACTGCATATTCTATATACATATTTCTGATATCATAAACTCTACTGCAGCGATGAATGCACGCAGACTGCGCACTATTGTTACACGACCTGATGAACTTACAGTGCACAAAGACAATTCAGCCAGAGAGAAATTTTCAGAGAGAGTGGTGCTCACTTTCTGAGGCACAGTATGGCTTCTGCTCTCCACTCAAAACAACTTTAGTTACCAACTTACTTTCTGGGAGGAGGGGTGAGAAATTAAGGAAGGAAAAAAAAAAGACTAACAGAACCTAGTCCTAATTTAACCCTAGAAATGTGAATTATCTAATACATCAAATAACCTTAAAAAAACAGAAATTATGAAATTTTTATTTTAATATACAATTTTCTTCTTCATCTCGAAGCAACACCTATATGATATCTGCAATATCACTCGGGCAGCATGTAGCACCAACTGTGACACATTCTTGTCAACCCTTTCTGGTCTTTTAAATAGCGACTGCCAAAACCACCCCCTCTTTTGCAGCTAACAAATTTCTTACACGTAAGTCCTCACGTACACGTGTCCTTGTCACAGCTGGAAACTCTTCACTTACTGTAGTAATATTACTACAGTTACAACCGGGACAACATATATGCTCATGACAGTGGATAAACTTGATCTTCTACATAAAGAAAACACCCCGTATTCAAACGTGTTCAACAGCTTGATCTTGTTTTGTTGTTAGACATGTGACAAAAGATGACATTAGAATACGTTTTCCTTTGCTTCTTGTGGTGCAAGTCATGTTGAAAAACTGTAATCTTTCTCTTGGCTGTACGGCTCTACAGACCTGTTCAGAATAAATCTGCTTAGTTCAGCTATGAAATTAAGCTCTTATGCTTTTCTGCCATTGATAATGCAGAATTTGCTGGACATTTTCATAAAAAAGGCTTAAAGCTCTCCATAACTATTTTTCTACGAAAACATTACAGAATGTGAATGGAACACAATGAAATAAGCCAAAAAAAGAAAAAAAATTGCCAGTTGTTCTCTTATACCAGTATTTTTGCAGAATATAGCTCCAAACCTTCCACTGCTTCCAATTCAGCTCTGATGTCTCTATTGCTTCTAAAACTCCGTGAAGAAGATGAGATTATCCAGGTATAAACAAGTATGGGCAAAGAATACAATATTCTAAATCATTATGATGTGATTTATATACAAGCAAAAAAACCACTTTTTGGAATTTCATATTTTAGGTGGGGAAAAAAAAATTTGTACCTGTCACCTGAGCAAATCTGAGAGAGTGGACCTGAAACTACGTTATTGCTTATGCTACTTTATATAATGTAGTCATCTAAATAGGTTTGTCTTCCTAGACCACAAAAAATGTTTCTTCCACCTACTCTGGTAAGACATGACCCACAATCGACACAGACGGGTTGTTTTTTCTAACAAATTATATTCTAATTTTGAACTGCATTATCCTCATGAACAGTCCATCTTTACAGTGTAATGTGCCTAATGCCCTACGAATTTCAGATTAGATTTACAAAATTATTTAGACTCATAGAAAGACTTACAACAAACAACACTGTGAACGGTATACATTTTTCCATTAATTTGTACAGCGAGTTGGGCAATCAATCTGATTTTTGTAAAACTTAGGAGGACCTATTTTCAGCTTTTCTAAAGCTGCCTCTTTGCATTTCTATTTATTTTTAAATTTTTTTCAGGTTGTCAGAAACATACAGGAAAGAGCTCTGATCTTCCACCAAGCAGCATTAAAACCCAAGATACAGCTACTAAGTCAAACCCTATCATTCTCTTTGATGGCCACTGCTGCCTGTTAAGCACTGCAACATCATTAACTGGTTTTGTGTTTTGTGATACTGCAAAGTGACAACTGAGTCTGGGGTAGCTTCTCAGGGACTTGGACTTTGAGAAGAGGCTATGCTTCTTCTATTATGGTACATAACTGGGCACTCAGAACCACAGTGAAAATACACTTCTAAGGTTTCTAGTTTTGTGCTTCAATATACCAAATTTCTACCTGAAGCGCAGGATTAGGAATGGGCATAGGTGTCATTTTATGCCTCAGTGCAGGAGCTGATTTTGGTCTTGGTCTTTTAATCTCTGGCTCTTCAACTCTTTGAAAGCCAATGTCATCTTCACAGGACTTCCTTGAAGAGAGATGAGTGCAGTCAATACCGTCCTCCCGATAATAATGCCCAGCATTCCTGCCGCGCCCCTTGAGAGTAGAAGACTCCTGTTTAAGTGCCAATGAAACGGGAGCTTGGGCAGTGGCTGGGCTGGTCGGTGGTGATCCAGTTGTTACTGTAGACTCCGACGCAGAGCTCGTCTGCTGTTTATGTTTAAACTTGATAGAGTCACTTCTCTTCGGAGGAGTTGGAGGAGTTGAAGCCACTTCGGCTTTTGATGACTGAGGTGAATGGCCTGACATCTGATTAGGGGAAAGGTACTCCAGCTTGGGAGGAGTTGGTGGTCTTTTGAAAGTATCGGGGTCAAAGATAGATTTCCTTTGTTTTGGCTTTTTGTACACAGAGAACTTTTCTGTTTCTGTTGCTGAGATATTAACCACGACTTTTGGCCAGGTACCACCACTATGCTTAGTTCCATGTCCTTTGTCTAGTGTGGTCTCAACCATCATACAGTCAGCTCCTGTAGGTTCATAAGGCAGCCTCCTGTTGTCTAAGTCAACAGCTCCAAAGCCTCGGTCCCCATATGTCTCTGGGCTGAATGAGCTTAGACTGTGTTCTGAATTACTGTGGCAACTGTGCACTCTGTTCCTATGTGAGTCTACTCGCAACGTGTTATTAGGAAAAGGTTTGTGATCGCAAAATGAACCGCTGCCCTGATCGCTCTGGTCCTTCTTGCCATCCATGATGTCTGGATTGAAAATGTCAGTCTGTGTTGAGCTGTTGAGTTTCAGATTTCTTTTATTTTGGGCTTGTATCTCTGATGCATGAACCCTACAGTTTGATATTTTCTCTGAATCCTTCAGATTTTCAAATATATTTTGACCACTCCAAGATGAACTCTGAGGAAAGACCTAAAACAAACAAACAAAAAAACCCCAACAAATGATCATATTACAGCCAATTTCTTTTTAGTACGAGGCATATTCTAGCCTCCTTGATGTACCTATACCTGAATATACAGCAAAACATGTATAGATATGGCTGGGAAATGTATAATAAAATCTTGCAGATGCAAAGCACAGAACATCAGATAAAATTAAGCTAGAAAATTTTTTGAAACTTTTTCAGAACAATTCCAGATAGGTAACTCCACACTGGCAGAAGCACTGTACTGACAGTGAAGGGACCTGCATTCTACTTCTGCCTCTGTTAAGTGATGCTATTAAGTGATCTTTCATTGCCCATTTGCCCTCAAACATTTCATCTTTTTACTTTCTCAAAACCTCAAGCTCTCTGGAGCTGGAATTATCACTCATAAAGCTCATGTGACAGGCTCAGCATAATGGGATTCTAACCTCAATAAGCAAAAGCGAGTAATATTTTTATAGCAACAAGCCTGAAAAAAAAAAAAGCCTCGCACTTAATCCTCATGGTAGCCAGAGTTCAGTTTTCTGCGCAATTCTCTCCTGACTAAGAGCAAACCTTTCTGTAGTCAGAAGGCAGTTTATCTTTCATGTACAAAAATGCTGTAGCTCTGAAGCAGAAACCAAGGAGGCAAGCAATTGTGATGGAAGTCATTTCATGTGACCAGCAAACAAATGGGAAAGAACAACAATAAGTAAGTTTCATTTCCTACCAGATGCCGCAATAACCTTACTTTGGAAATAACTGTTGAACGTATCACCAGTGAAATGCATCTAGATGGTCTTGTTTCTGGCAGAGACTTTCCCATGATGATATATTCTTTTTTTCATATACTCTCCCCTGAACAACTAAAATAATTCTGTGTAAGTTCAAGAAAATTCTGCAAATTTAGCTTCTCCTACTCACCTTCATCAGTGACAGGGTAAGGGAATCCCTACAGTTTCGTAGCAAAGCTTCACATTCAGTAAGCGACTTATTATCTAGTGCAATGCCATTGATCTGAACACAAAAAAACCAAAACAGACATTTGTAAATGAAAGGTAACAGATGAGAAGCATCTTAAGGTAGAATCTCTGAGACAGGGAAAACACTGGTTTTATACATATACACGACTGAAGTCTTCTTGACCTTGCTTGTCTTTCTCCATTCTCCACTAAAAAAAAAAATGCCTCATAACTACAGTTTTGCTATTCCTACTAGAAATGCAGTGTAACAACACTCATTTCACTATATTAGCCTCTATGCATTTGTACACAGACAGTAATCACCTGTTTCACAGGAGTTCATAAATCAGACAGGTCGTTTAAGGCTGCAAACGCACACGGGGAAAAAAAACTTCTTCTGCAAAAGGATAACATCTGGGATACCATAATTTAGAAGACAAAAAAACTTTTATCCAGCCAAGGGATGTCTTTTTGGAAATGACCTTTGCTATTCAGTACAAAAATCACAAGCATAATCATGTGTAAGCCAAGTGTGAAGAGTAAAGTCAGTGTCAAAAATTCTCATATGAACTAAGTGTAGAAAATCACCAGCACATTATATTAAACTACTTACAAACACATTGATTTATAATANTAAAATAATAAAATAAATAAATAATAAAAATATAATAAAATAAATAATAATACAGTGAAAGTAAAAAAATTAATTGGAAAGTTTAGGATCTTACAGAGTAGCATCAATGATAACACTTCAAAACAAATTAAAAAAATAAATAAAGGAGAATGCATTCTTAAGACTTACAGCAATTATTCTATCTCCCACAGTAAGGGAACCCTCTTTGGCAGCCGGACTTCCGGGCACAACAGCAGCAACAAATACTCCATTTTCTAGACTGACCCCACAATCTGAAACACATAAAATAAACATGAATTTACTCCTGCAATTCAAATACCTTGCTCAAATAGCATGTCTGACATGCCTGCACAAGAAACAAGTATAACTACCAAACCAACCGAATTTCAATTTCTGAACGTCATTTCAAAGAAATATGAACACAGTGAGGGAAAACAGGGGAAAATTTAACATAATCATACAAAGCTGGGGTGACTGATGGGTTTAAGAGTCTTGTTTAGACTCCCAGTAACACTCCAGATAGGCAGCTAACTAGAACTAAGTATTAAAAAAAAAAAAAAAAACAAACAACAAAACAAAACCCACCCAACAAACAAAAACCAAAAAAAACCCTTCAAACCTTGTAATTACAGAATAAAGCTATTATCAATATCAGCATTCTCAGTTTGCTAAAAACAATTAATGAAAATCCCTATGTAGGAGGTAGTAAAAGTTTAAGTCGGGTTTAGGCAGAGACTCAGAACATGTACCTTTATGTCAAGCCATTTTTAGCTGAACAAGCACATACCATACAGCCTTTATAGCCATTACCTTTATGCCCGGAAACATTGATGTGAAGAGGTGTTATCACTCGCCCACCTAAGGACTTCCTTCTTCGAACCACCATGTTAATAACACCTCCTCCATTTAGAACAGCTTTTATAACTTGCTTTTTATCCTTATTAGTAAGATCTACGTCATTTATCTTCAGTAACCAATCATTCACTCTGGCAGATAAACAGAAATAAGCAGGTCAGAATTACAAACATGCTTTGCTGGAGGCACCACAGGAATAACATTCGTAAAAAGCGATGCAACAGAGCTGATCTCAATATGCTGATCCTTAATTATCTGGAGTTCTTCATTCCTGAAAAAGCATTAAATAGCAGCTAAATGAAAACCAGGACTTCTAGTCTGCACTTCGCTAGCAAAAGTGTATCCTCAAAGCAGTAACAACTACTCCTTATTCAAAAGCAACTCTCTGAACAGAGAAGAGTGGTTAAAAACCTCCCACTGACATCAAGAACAGGAGCAGGTTTCAAATTATCCCTTGCTCTACTCTCTCCCCGCCCTCCCCCAATAGCTCACCCTCAGGCCTTTCCCAAAATTTAAATAAAAAGCTCAAAGTTTGAGGAGATGATAAACAGAGCAGGTGAGACACAGAGAAACAAAACATTTCCGATCCTGGTGTGTTTTCAGGGATGAGTCAAATAGCATTTAATTTCTGTAATGCTTTTAGGCGTTGGTCTTCTCAATGCAATTTCCCAACCAACAGTAAATGATATATACATGACCAACGATAAAAAAGAACTTCAAAAATTGGGAAAAATTGAAGACAATTTACAATATGCTCATATTTCGTTTATTACGATCAACAAAAGACAAGGATTTTCCGAAGTCAAACCCTACCTTAATCGGCCATCAGCGATACTTCCTTTGTCTACTTTGGTAACAAAGATTCCACAGTCTCCAGGGAGGTAGGGTTCATTCACGCCTTCTGCCACATCAAAACCAAGCGCTTTCAAGTCCATATCATCCTAATAAATATTATTAACAAGTAACTCAAGTGCCTGGCAACCATTGTGCCACTGTCTGTTAGCAAGAGGCATTACTGCATGTTTGTACTATACACGTCCATTTACCCAGTACCTGTTCTAGGCAAGTTTTTGTATTTTGTACTTCAATATATAAGCTCCCAATTCCATTAGCTATGACGCATCCTCTGGCATTAGAACAATCCTCCTCTCTGTAATTAAGGCTGAAATAATGCAGAAGGGGAATTTCCCCCGAGGAACAGAAGGGCATGCAAGAAAGCACATTCAGACACACATTACCTGTTCTAAGATACGATGCTGGATGTGTTACAAGAGAACAAGGACATTTTCTCCAACAATGGGCATTACTTGGGGAAAACACAATTTTAAAGGTAAGGAACCAGCACTGTGTCTTAGTGACAAACTCATAAAGACGTTTGCTTTGATATGGCTAAAGATCAGAAGTAAACAGGAATGAAAGCCCCAACATTATGGGGGACCATGTCTAAATACAGTTTAGAGGCAATATTCTACCAACCCCGGCCCAAACCAGATCATCCTCAATGTGAAAAGTGATAATCATCTTTAGCAAATCAGTCATTGAACCAAACAGGGAAATTCTAATTTAGTGTTTGCTTTGGTAAATGGCAAGATCACTGTAAAAAATACTGGTTTAAGAAAATAAACTGGGACCAACTCATCATAAACTGATTTATTACTGCTGTTTTCAGTGTTAAATAGCACAGTTATGAAAATTAGAGAACTCTACTTGAAATCAACTGGACCAACAATCTCAGCATAGTGGAGGGAGATGACACTTGAAATTTAAAATCTAACATGCAAAAATTTAATATAGCTTAAATCAGACCTATAAAGCAGGGTTCGATGCCTAACCCCCTTAAAATCAGAAGAGCAGAAAGTCATCGGGAAGCTGAAGATAAAACACGCAAAAAAATGAATATTTACCAGAAATTAAATTGAGCTAAACCTGCCAAAAATATACTAAAATCTTTATGATTCTTCTAAATGTTCTACGTAAAAAAAAGGTCATAGTGAAAAGCATAGAGCTGCCATAAAATAAAGATCGAGTAGAGATCACAGTATCATTGCACAGCCTCAGAGCTGAAAAGTGAGTATTATTTCTCTCAGTTTTGAGCTGAGTCATTATGTAGAACACGAGCTTAAGCAGATAGGTGAAGCTGAAGCAAAAAAAGGATTTGAATTTATTCAACTCTGTAGTCTCCATCCCGGAATTCAAATGCTGGTATGTCAGCCAGGATTTTCCCATGTATCTAATCACGGTTGGCACAATGTTATTACTATAAATTGATAGCAGCAAGTGTAATCCCTATGTTTAAGAAAGGGAAACGTATCTTGAAGTTACGAAGTCTGTACATTTGATCTCAGTAATGCAAACATTTAGAACAACCTCTGAAGTAAAGAATAACTAAACAACTGCACATGAATAGAAAATTTAGCAGGTTGCAATGCTGTTTACCACAGGTACAGCATATGCTAGACTTGATAATTTTCCAGACAATGGAAAAGTGAAATCACTAGTTATCAGTTAAAATGGAAAAAATATCAACGCACAAAATCCAATGATGAAGGAGCTGGTCAAAAGAGATGAAAAAGCATGGTGAAAGGGGAATTGTTATCCCAGAAAGAATTTGCAGACGGTCGTCCTGATGGATCAGCATTGGTACGCAGTTCATATAGTATTCTCAATCTATATACTTCAACATATAATAATACTAAAAAATATTTTTAGTATTCAAAAAGTAATGACTTCGTTATTCTGTTGGGATGCACTGTCAAATCACAGACAGATTGGGTAAGTATAAAAAAATATGACCCCAAATACTGCAGAAAAAAAAAAAAGGATTTAATTTGACAGCATTAAATCACAAACATTGTCAGTCAGGAGTGGGGAAGAAATTCTGGTATATGCAGAAGCTGTTATAAATGAAACACAATCTGGAAGACCACCTGTGTGTTCGTGGTCCAAAAAATTAGTATTAGCAAACCATGCGATGTGCCAGCCAAAAATTTCACAGCATTCAAGACTTGCATACAAAGCAGTGAAATAAAAATTCTAGACTACAGTGAAGAAAAATAAAATTAAGTGGAGAGGAGTACTACTAAGATAATGAAAAGATGTACAGCTTATCTGGAAAGCTAAACGTAAGAACTTTATTTAATATGCCAATATGGAAAAGGGATTTAAATCCCTCTACAGACAAGCAAGGAAGATTAGCATCTCCTTTCATCCCAGATTTTTCAGCTGAAGGGCAATGTTGCCCTAAAATATATGTTCATCATGAATAAATATTTTTAATTCTTTACAAATTTCTAATCATCAAATCTGAGCAAAAGTAGGAGAAATAACTTTATGTAAAAGCTTAACCATCTTATGCATAGATTATAAGTGATATTGCCTACAGAAGTAGGGGACTGGGTTCTCTGATGTCAGTGTTTCTATCATATCTTAAGTTCTGGCCGCCTTAGCACTATTGTTTCTGCATAATTACTAATGTTAAGGACACTAAATGTTTAACTTTAGAAGATTTTTTTACAGTACATGGACCTGGATACCCTGCAAGATCAGACCGAGGAACAATTCTTATTCATAATTCGTATTAAGAAAAATACAAAGCTTGTGTATAACAGCTTATTTAAGTCAACTGCTTTCATCTAGATGTTACTGCACTTGCTGCATATGTGTGTGCAGTTCCTAGCACAACCACAGCAGAGAACTAAAAAAAAAATTACAGATTAGAGTTACTTTTAATCATATTTAGCATCAAGATGTTATAATTGACTTCAAAGCTATCCAATATGTAAGACAATGCAGTTTGTGGTTTTTACTTACTCTATCTTTTTCAAATTCTACCACTTCTGTTTCCCATTCCAGGGAATCTGTGTCTATGGCTGAGTCATGAGAACTATGGGCCATCAACTGACGGAATCTAGCCTCCTTTTCCAACTGATTCTCCATCTTCTCCCTAGGCAAAGAAAAAAATTATTTATAGACACAGACAATCCTTTTAAACAAACTGATACATAATGTTATCATCATGAGATACCTCATGTTTTATTTTCTAAATCAACAGTCCAACTGCACCAGAAATTTGCCCCATGCTTCCATCTTTCCAATATTCTTGGGCTGCTATCAAATTGACTTCCCTTTTCTATATATTATCCTAACAGTCTTACTTTTTTTTTGGTTTTTCACATTTTTACATTTTTAAATTTTTTTTTTCATTTTTACATGACTGAAGTGCACAACTAGGTTTCTAACATCTCCCAAAATGCGTTTAGTTTACCCTCACATGAGCTGCATTGGTAGGCTCATGACAAGTGGGGCATGATAAATATCGACAGCAAAATCTCTTTCACAACCCACTGGGATGATGTATGACACATCTTCCTGGCAGTCATAACCAGTAAGAATACAGTTGGGAGGAACTAAATTGCAGTTAATCTGGATTCAGTGGTAGAATCCCATATTGCTTAAGTGTATCTCCACAGCACAGAGCTTAGAATATCTGTCTCATTAGTAAGATAAAAAGGTCAAGATAGTAAGATTTAGGATCCAGGCAGTGTTTCCACATACAATATCATGAATACCTGCTGCCCCACAGCTATAACAGTAAATTATTCAATTGTGAACACAAAGTCTTTATCACGAACTTCCATGCAGTTTGATCATTTCTCTAACATACTTCAGTTCCTTCAGTTCACGCACAGCGTCGTTTTTCTGCTTTCTCATGTCATCCAGATTGCGAAGAGCTTCAGCCAAGTCACTCACAGCCCGGTCTCTCTCCCTCCTTAAGTTGTCACACAAAGTCCTTCAAAAGCAAAGAAGTTTCCATTTAGTTACTTAAATCCCTATCTAAGTAACAAACTAGTTTTACCACATTGTATGTTTAATGTGAAATTTAGAAAGCAGTTTTAAAAGATCTCTCTCAAAAAAAAGAGTATAAGGAAGAAAAAAAATCACATATGCTAGGTCTTGAGGAAAAGCTTGTCAAGATAACAAAGTTCCTTCATCCCTTTCAAAATTTTATTTCTACTTATCTTCTTTAAACTGGCAGAAAAAAATCTGATTGGAGTATTTTCCCTTAGTTCCTCACATATGTTTAGTATCAAATATGCTGGGTACTTTTTGTGAAATGTTCCCACAGGTGAGGAATTATTTGCAGGACTGTACCTATAGCAGGATTAGGTATATCATGCCTAAAAGAATACATACTTTGTTTTTCTTATGTAGCAGTGCTGTTATGTCTCTAGTAAATACCGTAGAACCTATTACGGGTATGAAAGCACACACAAAGCAAAGTATCTTGTAAGGTGCCATCAACTTAAAAAGAAAAAAAACCCACCCTGCAACAGCTAATGCAGAAGTTCCAACAAGTTGAAGAAAGTGCTAGCAAAACCCAGCAAGTCCTGGAATGGCATCCACTGCGCACAAGGTGTTACAAAGATCATGTACCATCTAGCATTCATTTACCGTATACTTTCCCTTTCTGCAACAATCTTATCCCGCTCTTGAAAGGCCCAATCTCTCCTACACTTGGCTACTTCTGCTTCCTGGACAGCTTCCTTTAGCTCTTGTGACATTGCCTCATATTGTTTCCGAAGCATTTCAATTTCTTTGTTAGCTCTTTCTATGTCTAGGGTAGCAGAATCTTGTATCTAGGAATTAAGAAACATAGGTAAGTATTTTAGGCACAATTTTTCGTTAAGTATGCACAAATAGCTTTTACTATACATGTGTTATCTCATGTTCAATTCTCAAGTTTTCATGAAAAACGTTCATGTATCTTAATGGCAACTTTGAGAAAAAAATAAAAACTGATGTAATATATTTCATTCGGCGGCACACAAATTTGTGTGAATATCATCTCCACGACTACAAATCCTCACTCCAAAATAACATCAGTGAACATTTTGTATTTCAGAGATGACATTCCATGCTTTTATCTTATTCTGCTCAGCAGACAGACAAAAACTTCAAGGATATTTAGGAATCAGATACACTATTACAAGCAGTTACAACAGAGATTTCCTGCATTAATGCCTGTTATCTACCCTGGGACAACTAGATACGCATGTTCACAACGCAGACTCAGTCTCCAAAGCAGAAGACTGGAATTCCAATAAAGTTTTGTTTGAATGTTTCTTGTTTTAGATAAGGATTACTGTCTTTTGAAATTAATTTGTTCCTCTAACATTCTTTATTTTGAACAAGAGAGATAGTGCCAATACAGAGAACATTCCAAGCTTGCAGCACAAAAAACACAACCAACTGCAACAGTACAGCCCACCACAAACGCTGAAGGCCACGGGCTTGCAAACACCTGTGTGCAGTTAATTTCAGTAATATAAATAAATCTATTGAATCTGACTAGACTTGTAATTTGATTAAAGATTAAACTTCGGAGCAATGTTTTAAGACCTGAACACATGTATATTAAAGAGAGACTACTAAGTCACAACTAACACACTTCAAAGGCTCTTTTTTCCCCTCTAAAATAGTTATCACAGAATCCCAGAATGGTAGGGGCTGGAAGGGACCTCTGGGGACCACCCAGTCCAACCCCCCTGCTGAAGCAGGTTTGCCTAGAACAGGTTGCACAGGAATGCATCCAGGCGGGTTTTGAGTATCTCCAGAGAAGGAGACTCCACAACCTCTCTGGGCAGCCTGTGTCAGGGCTCTGTCACCCTCACAGTAAAGAAGTTCCTCCTCATGTTCAGGTGGAACTGCCTGTGTTCCAGTTTGTGCCCATTGCCCCTTGTCCTGTCGCTGGGCACCACTGAGAAGAGTCTGACCCCGTCCTCTTGACATCCACCCTTTAGATATTTGTGAGCATTGATCAGATCTCCTCTCAGCCTTCTCTTTTCCAGGCTGAACAGACCCAGCTCTCTCAGCCTTTCCTCATACGAGAGATGCTCCACTCCCCTAATCAACTTTGTGGCCCTCCGCTGGACTCTCTCCAGTAGTTCCCTGTCTCTCTTGAACTGGGGAGCCCAGAACTGGACACAGTACTCCAGATGCGGCCTCACCAGGGCAGAGTACAGGGGGAGGATCACCTCCCTCGACCTGCTGGCCACACTCTTCTTAATGCACCCCAGGATGCCATTGGCCTTCCTGGCCGCAAGGGCACACTGCTGGCTCATGGTGAGCCTGTTGTCCACCAGCACTCCCAGGTCCTTCTCCGCAGAGCTGCTCTCCAGCAGGTCAACCCCCAGCCTGTCCTGGCCCATGGGGTTGTTCCTCCCCAGGTGCAAGACCCTACACTTGCCCTTGTTGAACTTCATCAGGTTCCTCTCCGCCCAACTCTCCAGCCTGTCCAGGTCTCACTGAATGGCAGCACAGCCTTCCGGCGAGTCTGCCGCTCCCCCCAGACTTGTATCATCAGCAAACTTGCTGATACAGTTATATTCAAAAATAAGAGCACTGAACCTTAAGCTCCAGGTTTACTTTCTCACCTCAACATTAATACTTAAAAATTGCAACAAATATAGACCAAACAGAGGCTACGAAGAGTCACGTCTGGCCTTTTGATTGTCTCTTTCATTTCCATGGTTCAGTTTCTTCTCTTCCAGTTCACTGGCAGGAAAAAGACAATCAAGAAACCCTCTCAGATCAACAAATGGATGTTCATATTTGAAATATCAATTCTGATTTTGAATCTGTCAAGGCTGAGAATCTGAGCGGGTCCGTTGCCAAGTCACAGCAAAGTTCACCCAAGCTCACCCGGCTTCCTTGAGAAAAGCAAAGGTTTCCAAAATACCACTGGTTTGGCCAGGAAGAACCAAACACATTGAAAGGTTTATCTCCAGTACAACTGAAAATATAGTTTAATTGCTTCCCCACACACTCCTTTGGGATTGGCAAATCAATGTGACAGGCAGGATTAGGAACTTTTTTTGTACTGGTAGAAGACTGGTATTCAATGAAAAGAGAATTAAAGTTTAATTAAAAAACCCCAAAACATCTAGTTTAATATTAAATAATTTTGTATTCCTTATTTAATGAGCATAAAAGTTGTGATACTGTGCATTTTCATACTACAGTGTAGGTAAGCATTTACAGTTGTATGTGGATTGATGTTTAGTATCACACACAAGACAAGAGCAACAGTAAGCGTGCAAAATTGGAAGAATGTTACTAACCACCCAGAGACATAAATTGTCAGAATAGCATATTTATAAGAAGAACACGTACAAATTAGAAAATTTGCAATCACACTTCAATAAACTTCTTTTAGGAAGTATTAGAAATAACCGACATCCTGAGCAGGTCACATGCACAAAAAACACAGGTTATAGATGGCAACAAACCTACCAGCAGGTAATAAAGTGCCTAGCCACCTGCTGGGTCACAATATTTTATTTGCCATTTATTTTTACAAAGAGAAACTTCATACGAAGCATGACTGTGTTTCTTTCAAACAAGCAATTCTGTCACTATGTCTTGAAGAATGTATGTGCGTTTATATGTCGGTATTTTACAGTGATTCAGGGAGAAGGCGAAGACACCCAGTGTGCCCAGATCTTTAACTACTCTCTTGAAAATTACTGACCATTTGAAGCTAAGAAAGAAAAAGTCACCTCTGAAGATTTGCAATACCTGACGGGCTTGATAATATTCCCTTAGTAGATGGTCTCTCTGGATGATAGCTTCTGTTCTCTCTTTCCTGGCAACATCTCTTTCTTCCTTCACTGTCTCTATATCCTTGCAAGCTTGGTCAAGCTCCTTCTGGGCCTCAGCTTTGTCCTTCACTTCATGACAGTATTTTTCCAGCAACTCATTCCTCTCACAAATTGCTCGATCTCTTTCCACTAGAGCTGAGTTTAGCTCCTAAAACAAGATCCATTGTTTTCAGCAGGTTAAGTACAGAAGAAAATAGTTCATCTTTCCAACTGGATACACACTGACACCTTACAAGCCCGGAGAGTTTACCACTGATGTTCTGAAAAATGGGAGCAGAAGAGACTGTGCTCACATTACATACAAATAAGTAGTAGCAAAGAACATTAAATGTGGTATTAAAGATATCACATCATCACATTAGCACAGCGCTATGTCAAAATGAAGTAAGAATCTGGGAGCAAAGTTTTGAGGGACACGAATGAGGGAAGGTTGTTCACCAGTCAGATCTGGTATTTCAAAGAAAGGCTGTAAATATGGCAAAGGGTAAGAATCTATTGCTAATATTTTTAAGCAACTGCCTCGATTTTGTAGGACTGAAATAATTTAGACAATCCAGCTACATAATTATCTTATAGCTTCCTCTTAAGTTTTAAAGGGACATTAAAGTCACATGCCAGTAAGATACTACTACCGAATTTTCGAAGATAAAACTACAGTATGCCGTAAAATAGAATGACAGTACACCTTACTAAATGTGGAATTCAATTGCACCATAATAAAGCAGACGAGTAAAATTCAGCTCTAAAATGCAATCTGTCCTTTTAAAATAGTTTAAACTAGACTTCCTATTGGAAGAACGAGCCATCGAAACAGTTGAATTTCACGTTGTTAAATTCTGAGATGGTCCAGCTCTCTAGAAGCATTAAGCCAATGGCTACAAAGAAGTCTTCATATACACATGCACCCCTAGCTGGAAAGTATTGATGTTTTGATCTCAAAAAGATTACCAGAGACAGCTGACATCTAAAAAGCAAAAGGAAAGGGTCCAAATACTTAAGGACAGAAAGACACTGCATCATAAACTGACTTTCATTCTGTTTCCCCCTACAATTTGCAAGGAATAAGATTGACTATTTCAAGCATGGATGACAATTGTATTTCGCTGTACTAATGTAACTGTTTTTAAGATATGGCATCTAATTAAGGCCAGTCAGGCTGTTAAAACAGTTCTGCAACGGATTAAAAAAGGAATTTTTTCTATGGAGTAACAGACAAGCACTAGGATTAATGACTCACTCTATGAACTTCAAACATATCAGTGAATTGCAATGCCCAGAGCACTCCAGTGTTTTCAACATTGGTGAGAGGTTCCGTTGCTCAGTAACTCTGAAGAGAGAAATCCCTGACCCATCTGGTGGGGCAGACAAGTTTTAGTACTGGAAGCAATGTTTTGCGCAGCTTAACTACAGTCTGGAAAAAATGTGCATTCAGATGTGTGTGCGGAACTTACACAAAAGTATTAAGTCTTTTCCAGCGTGCAGCAAAGATGAAAGTCATCAAGTATCAAGGCAGAGGGAAATTTCCCAGAAATCCCTTCATTAAACAGGAATTTACAGTACTTTAAGGTGAATGGAAAAAATACACATTGTCACAGTTTATTCCAGCATGCTCAATATAAGCTATCTGAGTAAGAGCAGCCATTGCCTCCAGTGGTCAGTAGTAAAATTTCACCTCCGTCTTTTTCCTGTGACATTTGCACAAAATTACAACATGACAGCACAGGGCAAAACGCTGTTTGGCGCTGAGTAGAACAGCTTCTGTTTGGAAACATCAGAGCGGTTTGGTTTGAAGATCGATTCTGAATTTGTGATGAATTTTTACGTTTGAAGGAAGTTCTTGCATCTGAATATAGTGCAATAACCTCGTACAGAACAAAATACAACAGGTCTACTAAACAGAGGGGAAAGCCGACTACTGCTGAGATGAAATAGAACATTCTAACTATTTGCTGGAGCAAAAGATTACGCCAAACAAAAACACCAAGTAGCGCAAGTAGTATGGGGGGAAAATCTATAACATCTAATCTCTAGCTTTGAGTGGCCAAAGTCACAAGAGCTTAATCCAAAACTGTCCATGGTGCAAAATTCTGAGATTTCTTCTATCATCTGTAAATGCCAGATAATTATGACATTTTAGATGTAAATAAACCCATTATGTCTGGGCATGTGTGACCAATAAAGCTTAAATATCTAACTAGAAAATTGACCCACTGACCGCATCAGTAGTAACTGCTCATGATACAATGCCTCTTCAACCTCAGTCAACCCCTTCTCTATTTCAGTTGCTTTTGCATTTCTTTGGAACACAAAAGGTACACTAGCAAACACAAATTTAACCGAAGAAACTACATTTGAAATGACCAAAATGGATTCAGTGCTGTTTCAATCAGTCCATGGGCGCTATATAACAGGGCATGTAAAGCTGCTATACATCACAAGGAAAGCGAGGAACATTAAGTAACATTTTCGCAAGCACCAGACCAACGATTCGCTGACAGGATAATCCCACTGCTGTAAATGCATTTTTCAGGATACTACTTTAAGTGAATGTATCACTTCATCAATGAATTTCAAACATTTCCCTTGCCAGAACTATAAAATTCCTTACGCACTGAATGCAGCTGCAGCGAGCCAGTACTACGCGACCCAGGAACATACCTGCTCACAAGCAGAAGGATCATAGCTACAGGAAAGGAAAGCAGGAACAAAAAGAAAACTCATTTTACACCTTTTAGTAGATCATAGAAGCAGTTATTCCTGCTTCCTAACGGGCCAGCTCTGGGGGTGAAGAAAAACGCAGGTCTGCACCCTGCCAGCATCTCACTCACCAGTCCTAGGCTCTTTCCTGTTTTATTCAAACACCCCCTCAGGCGCTACCCCTAGGTAGCAGGGAACACCCAGGCGTTTAAAATTTTAGTTTCCTGCCCCTTAAAGGACTTTGGCAAACTACTCATAGTGCCACAATGACAGACAGAACAAATTGGAGCAGAAAAACTGCTTGGGACTATTTTCATCAGTATTCCTTACTGAATTAGTATTCCTTTCTGAAATCAACAGCAGACATTTCTATTGGCTTAATGGCTTTGCTGAAAGTAGAACAGGTATGAAAAATATATTAAAGCCTCACTCACTGTAGAAGCTCCATTACTTAGCTGGCAAATATGCAGGGTTGAAAATTATGAATTCTTAAAACCATAAGTTAGTTATTTTTAAAAGCTCTGATGCCGTATGTCACAACTGCATTATGTCCCTCAACGATGGTGTGATTTTAAAAAAGCTCCACACCTTTATTTTTCACAAAGGGCATTTTGTTCAGATGTAATGCTGTGAAAAAAGTAAAATGAGATTTATAGGCAATGAATACATTTGCTTGTATCCATTTCATGCTAAATGAAGTATTTGTAAACCAAAGGGTCAAGTCAATGCATGTCAATGCTGAAATGAAACCGAGCAGTAAATTGTATTTTGGAAATCTTAACAGCATCATTACAACATATATTGCGATATAAGCATTTCAAGAACGTATTGCTGAAAAATACAAAGTTCTGGTTTCACACACTTTAAGGCATGCCTGAGTTCTACTGAAAAATCTTCAAAATATCCTCTTTAACTTAAAGGCAGAAGGAGGGCAAATGAGTAAGAACATGCATGTCAGCACAGGCTTTGCATAAATATTTGAGACTACTTTATCATGTACCGTCTTAAGTCATAGTAGATAGTTTCCGGTGGTTCCTGTAGAGGTTAGAAGTTAAAAACAGTGAGTAATCAGAGCTATATTATTACAGACAGCATTACTTGAAAAGGCATAGAAGACTAACACAGTAAAGGAAGGATTTATGATCACCGGAACAGAATCAAGAAAGTGAATAGCAAATTTCAACTGACAGGTACTCTATTCAAACATGCAACCTTAATAAACTGATACTAAAAAGGACTGCTATAGGAAAACATCAGCATGGAATTCCCTTTTCGCAGTGCATTTCTACTTGCCATTAATTTGCCATACATTCCTGATTCTAGCATCAGCAACGTATACTCATTTCGCTTCCCCACCAAAACAATAGGTCGGTACCTGTCTTAAAGCTTCCATCTCTTCACTAGCCACTCGCTTCTCAGAAGAAGTGTTCTTGAGTTTGGACTCTGCAAGCTCCAGCTCTGTTTGAAGCTTGTCTACCTCTTTAATTACTTGATCTCTCTCACTCATTATGAGGCGGTATTCATTGAAAACTGAATCTCTTTCTTCCTTGTATTTTTCTGCATCCTTTGCTGCTTTCAGCTGCATTGTTTTGAACCTTGTCACCTCCGACTGTAATCGCTCCATCTCTCTCTGTAACTCTTTGTTTTGTGCTGTGGCATTGCTTAGTTCCTGCTGTACTGATTCAAACCTAAAACCAAGCAGAAATGCCAATAAGATACTTGTTCCTCATCTTCCTTTTTCATACATTAAGGATTTGGCTGGACAACCAAATGTATGCATTGGTAAAACACAACCACCGTGCAAATCTTAGAAAATGCGCTCTTCAGTGCTGCAAAATAAAAGTTAGACTAATTATTGTTTTAGGAATATTAGTGCACCTTTAGGAACATTAGAAAACCTCTTTAAGGAACCGAAACATAGAAATTGTTAGAAATAATTTAAATTAGTTTAATTATTAAAAGTGAATTTCTATCAAATTATTCTAAAAAGAATGCAAAACACTGCCATTATTTAATAGACCAAGTTTAATCTTATTTTTTGTGTTCAGCTCTGCTCATCTTAGAAGTTCATTCCTTCTGCCAAGCACAAGGGAAGAAGGGAAACAAATGCACAAACTGGAAAAAAACAGAACAACTTCCACATGCCAAAACATGCCACAAGGTTGGTAACGGACAATTTAGAGGTGGAAAAACAGTGGGTTTGCAGTAAAAATGCAGACAATAGAAGCAAAAACTGGTCATTCAAACATTACACTCCGTTTTCATCAGTAGGTCATCCAATAAAACTGAAATGCAAATTATCTTAAACTGCCAAAAGCAATTTTTTTAGATTTAGCACAGATGAAAACATAGGCATTTTACAACCCACCGACGTACGGCACAATTGAAAAAAAGACATTAAAAGTTTAATTCAGAAGCAGTAACTTTTGTGTTTATATTGACAAAGCATTCTTCAAAGTGGGAATATAATTCCACAGGCAAGTTCACAATGAGGTTTGAAAAGGAACTTCTCCTGAGAGCAGTGTTTTACCACAGTTGGACACTAAGATTTCCTGGCATGTTTTTTCCAAAACTCCCAGGTAAATGCCACAGCTGGAAACACTGTACCTAACTTGATGGACTTTTAGAGTTATCCAAATTTCAGGTGCACATAAACCTCTGGCAGACTTTGTTCTCTCTCTCTCTTGCACACGTCTCACACTGTTTAAAAGAGCAATTTCTTCTGTAATCCAGCACATTGCCTGACCTTTCCCAAGAGAGTGCTGTAAACCCAATTCCAAGTATTTCCTTGAAAGCCACGGTGTACTCAAAGCATTGCCATAGCATTACTAAGGCATCTGCCAGTAATTTCAAAACCATTACCCTGCTCCTTTTGGGAAATTTTTCAGTGTAAGAGCTCATCAGGCTGGCAGTACAGAAGACTTAACATATTACATTCTGGATTTCTTTTGTCTTTTCAGAACTGCGAGCATGAAGGTAAGAAGAATATACTATAGAAGAAGTACAAGGATATATCAGAACCTAAGACAGAGACTATGCCACACAACCTCACTGCCATGTGAGAACCCACAGGACATTTGAAAACTATTTGCGGGTCAAATCAAGGACAACACTGGGAAGGAGAAAAGATTTAGGGCACTGTTTGCCAAAGAAAAAGAATGTCATCAGTAAGGAAGGAAAAAAAAAAAAAAAACAGAGAAAAAAACCCATCAAAATCCAACCAAACCAGGACACGCATACTAGCATGGGGAACTGATCAGAAACGAAAGCCTCTGCCATAGAGGGACATCCATATTAAATAGCGATAAAAAACCTGCATGAAAACCTGAAAGCAAAGTTCCAGCTGAAACACCGTGATCCTGCGTGACCTTGCATTACCTCTTAAGGAGGAAATACATGCAGCTGGATCACAATTTCACAGGTGCCTTCTGCAGAGAAAGCCCATTTCTAACAACTGTTGTGAATGGATCCCAAGTAGCAGGGTTAGACAGGTCAGCAGCAGTACGCATGGGTTTATAAGGAGCAACCAATACCGAAAAAACTCCTCACCAGGACTACCTGCTTTGTCTTCCACATAGCTGCAAACTACGGGTACATGTCTCCAAGTGCTATAGCCCACATTCATAACGCAAACACACACACGCAGGTAAGGTAGGAATTAGATAGCCAGTATGGCTGATTTGTAATCTGCAAACTATTCACCAACTAAATCATCTTGGTAGTATTCATATGCTATGTATTATTGAGAATGTTACAGATTAAAGTAAAAAGGCTGAACACTTCTCCGATACTTTTCAAGGCCAAAGATTCAGTCAAAATGAGACCTAGGCCACCCCTGGAGTCTTACTCTTCCTGCTCTCTTTAAAACCTACTTTGATTGCATTCACACTTGGTATCAATAAATAAAAAATAGTCTAATTTATGACCCATTCGTCCTCAAACTACAAGTTTGTTAAGTCTTATATTCTTAAAACTATACTCACCTGAAATACATTTTAAAAATTTTTGGTCTGTCACCCAGAGAAATGTCGTTTTGGTTATGAAGAAAGAGTATAAACATAAGGAAAATAAAGGTTTCTATAAATAAAAACAACTAAAAAAAGAAGTCCAGACCCAAAGCCAACCAAATAAAAGGCCAAAATTCCTGAAGTTCAGTTACATTAATTTAGCTGGATCACTGGTTCACAGGAACATGAATACCTTTCATGAAATTCTTAAAACCAACCTCTGCTCAGTATCAGACGACATCTCTCTCTCTTGAAGGAGACCTAAATCACAAGGTGATATACAATTATGCTGAGCTTCTGCATGTATCAGCATGGTTGCAGTGCTTCTTGTAGCACATACTATGCTTTCCCTCACTTCCAGGAATCCATGGCAGTCGAAGTTATATAACTCTCTTATTACTCATATGCTCCTATTATTTTATTAGATATATCACAACTATGTAAGTGCTATTCATGTGTACATTATTATCTATGCTCAATCTTACCTTTTTGAAATAATAAAAGTCTATGAATATGGAAAACAACAACTTTGGCATTAGTCTGCGGGAGCTGTGCATTATCCCTAACTTACGCCAGTGAAAACATTCTCAACATGTTCATGGATGATCTCTGGAGTCCTTATGTATATTAGCGTTCTTCCTACCCCATACGGATTATCTGTGTATGCTTAGTATCAAGGAGGAGCAGAGAGATGTTAAGTGTGGTGTGACATAGTGTCTTGCCCTTCTGTGTTGGCACTTGTGCTGCTTGTAGCAGCAGCACCTTCCCAAAGAAGAGAGACTCCCAGATGTCTGCATCCAGTGAACTCTGCCGCAGAACCTGAAGCTCTGTCTCTGAGTCCCATGCAGTCTGGAATTCTAATGTCATGAAAAGTTAATTTATGCTTGAGAAAATCTTTATTTGCAACACCTTTTAGAAATTATATCCTCTTACAGGCCTGGGGTTTTTAAATTTAACTAATGATAATATATGTTGATGGGCTCACCACCCATTGAGGAGTTTGTTTGGAACACCAAGTCTGAAGTTTAATAAAACTTTGGTGTATTTGGCTCCTGTGTTTACAACTAAGAATAAACATAGCTTGAAAGTTACGCTATTCTTTTCTCACATGAGCTAAACAATGGTTAAGATTCCTCATACAATTCCAAAACCCTAACTGGGAAATCCTTTTCTTTAGAAAAAGCATCACTTGTCCAAACAAACATCTCCATCACATCTTCCAGGACCTTTCAGAAAATTTTATGTAGAAATGCATTGCTTACTCATCACACCAAGACAAGACACACTAGACAAAAGAACTAGGAAAAGTTGGAAAAGTATTTGTGATTCTATCACAGAGAAACTAAGATGCNAACTAGGAAAAGTTAGAAAAGTATTTGTGATTCTATCACAGAGAAACTAAGATGCTCCATTAGGATTGTTACTGCTTTCACAGTGTATCTAAAGCTATCAAAACTGAGTTATACCTTCTAAGAGAGGTCGAATATTGCTGCTGAAAATGTATCGCTGTGTCCCTTTGCTTCATTAACATGTCGATCTGTTTCTGAAGACGTCTGTTCTCCTCCTCAGCCTGTTCTAGGCGGCTCAGATCCGTATTGTGACTTGCAATCTTCTCATTGTACCGTTTCCTTAGGGCATCGTAATCCTTCTTCACACCCTCTAGCTTGTCCATTGCTGTATCATAAAGTTTATTTAATATCTCTGATGACCCATTTTGCTTCATAACCTAAAAAAATGCCAGAAACTGTATTAAAATCAGTTATTAATCAGTTCAATAAATTTGACTTAAAATATATATAAGAAACAATATTAGAACAAAAATATACTAATCGATTTTAACAATCATTCTTTTTAATGACTCAGGAAACACTGAGCCTCTTCTAAGCATTACTGTTACTCTAAGCATTACTATATCTGCTTAATGTTAACTGGGAAAAAACCTGCTTTATCACAACTTAGAGTGCAGAAGTTTATGAAAATCTCTCTCTAAAGGTAACTGCTACCTATAGTTATTAAACTCACGTTGTTTTCGAAGTACTTTGCAGTTTTAGTAAGAGGTAATCATTATGTGATGACCAAGATAGTTGTAATTTAGGAAACGACCACGAGGCGGCATTCATGACAGATTGCCTGTATCCCCCATGAACAAATTAAATAATTTAACACTTGAAGAGAATAAAATTTACCCTAAATATGTTACACACATAGGCATATATCTTAATATTCATACAATATTTCAGCTGAGAATTACCCAGAGGTTTGTGTTTCAAAAGCTATCCATAAAATACGAACAGGAAGAGAAAAATCCATTTAAACATGAAAAAAAGTCTGTCCTGATTCTTAGTTTCAAATTAATTTCCACTGACATAAGAATCTTGTTGTAAATAGCAACGCTGATGATAAATGACCAGCAACAACAACAGAAATCCCCTAATAAGCTTTAGCAAATGTAGCCCTTCTTCCTTCTCAAAAGGCAAAAAATACGTGTCTGAAACAAGGCCTTACCGTCCCCTCCCACCTTTTTTTTTTTTTAATGCTATGCTAATTTTTGGGGATTCTGTCTTTTTAACCGAAATTTGGCCTTGATGGAGCAGTGGGAACCNCAACAGAAATCCCCTAATAAGCTTTAGCAAATGTAGCCCTTCTTCCTTCTCAAAAGGCAAAAAATACGTGTCTGAAACAAGGCCTTACCGTCCCCTCCCACCTTTTTTTTTTTTAAATGCTATGCTAATTTTGGGGGATTCTGTCTTTTTAACTGAAATTTGGCCTTGATGGAGCAGTGGGAACCAACAGAAATGCTTTGTATAGAGAGGTGCCAGGAATTTATATAACCTTAACATTAGCCTTCAAAGCTATGTCTCTAACCACCTGAAAATAAAAAGTATTAAACAATTAGAAGGAAAAACAAGACAGAAAACATGAGCTCTATAAAAAGTTGAAACCAAACACGTAACAACTACCCTATATGCACAACAAATTTGCTCCTTATCTTCTTTTCTGTCTTACGTTGACAGTAAGGACCAGTTCCTGAACGTGGAAGAACCTAGATGCCTGCAGACCAAAAGGAAAGCAGATGAAAGAAACTGCCTGCTCTTTGTCTGAGTCTCACTGCCCACAGGTAGCACGTAACAACTGTCACTGTCAGGAAACCACTTCTTCACACAGGTAAAATAAGAGAGACAAAGTTATTCCGCCTGACACTGGTCTCTTTTAACTAACCAAGACATGTAAAAGCAGTGAGTTACTGTTCATAAAGCCATCCTGGAACAAGACTGCACGTTCGTGAGGGTCTCATTGCCATGGCTACTTCCACACACATCCCTATCCTCAGTGGATTCAGTAGCATAACCCACACAGAGTTGGACCCACGATTAGCTAGCATGCTTCAGTGAACCATTTCACATATGCTAAGCACATGATAAACTGTAGGCATACGTAAAGCGTAAATAGTTGTTGATTTAAACCCACTCAAGAGAGCCGTTTTCCCGAAGACTGCTTCCCAAAGCCTTCTGAGAACAGGTTTGAGAACCAAGTATTTGAGAATTCAAACAGAAGCAAACCACTTGTCGCTGTCTAAAGCATATATGGAATGTCTTTTTGCTGAAAACATACTAAATACTTAAAGAAAAAAAACGGACAAATATACTAGAAACCGGATGGAATTCAACATAAACCTGCTACCAGAGATTTGATGGAGGAAGGCAGAAACGCCATAAACAGGAAGCAGTGTAATAAGGAAGGTCTCCCATTCAAAATCCCAGTCTGAGAAAAAGTAAATAGCCCCAGCTGGACTGAGGAAGACAGCCATGGCAACAAGAAACTTCATATGCGAAGAGCAGAAACTTAAGCTGGTCAGCTGCTACGCAGCAAATCCACAACAATCCCACATGAAGAGCAACCCGATCAAAAGTTTTTGCTCTGAGGCCACCGAGATGTTGTGCTTTGCTGCGGCCTGACAACAAAGAAACACGTCAGAGGGATCAACATAAATAACAGTAGACAGATTCAGATGAGAAAGGACACAGACAAGATAAGACTCTTGGCGCCCCTTCAAGACGCCATGATTGACATGCTGAGAAATGGAGTTACACAACTTTCTCATTGAGAGTCACATACATATTTTTCTTTAAAGGTTCAATCGTGATGTTGACAGGAGACTGAATTTCCTTAAATAAATACTGACAATGATACTTCAGCCTTCTTCTGTGCTGCCAGATAATTTCAAACTTCAGGACAGGACCTCAAAATACAATAGCCTTCTCTTGGAGGTTTGACATCCCTGCTTCACAGACTGGGAAACTGAGGCACAGAACAATTAAGCTATTTGCCCAGGTTTACACAGCAAACTTTCTGCTACACAGAACATCAGCCATCTTTCTGAACCAAGCCACCAAACCATTTCAGAGCAGGACTCTCAAGCCAACATTAGAGGAAGGGATCAAAAGGAAATAGAAGTCTTCACTCCTCTTTGCACTAGCCCTCAAGCACCTCCTACAGCACCATTCAGCACATCCAGCTTGCTTTGACCTTTGCCCCTCCTACGCTAGCAAATAATTATTTTTGTTTGCATAAGTTTTGCTTCTGAAGCCAAATGTTTGACTTGCAAGTTTGCCCTGTGAATCAGCCTACATACAGTTAACCGAGATATTCTGTTTAACCACTCCACGTGTTAGTGTAATTATTCCAACTAATCGATCAGACTCTTTCATAGGCGAACCATGAACCCGGTATGATCAGTTGCTCCTTACTATTACTCTTACTTTTCTTTCTTCAGAATGTGTGAACAATGTTCTCCTAGAGACAGCCTGTTATATACAGCTCTGAAAGGCCCATCTCTTGCTGGAAAGCTTATCTATTTTTGGTTTAAGTTCAAAAGCATTAAGCAATCTGTAGCTTTGTTCTAACTGTATGTTCTAGTTTGAGCTAGGACAGAACCAATTTTCTTTTAGTGTCAGCAAACCTAAATAACTAAACTTAGCTCAATCATTCCACAAACCATTACTGTTGTCACTAGAATAATTTAAAAAAAAAAAACTCACAAACCCAAAAAAAGTCACTGATTTTTTTTCTTGTGATACTTTCCAAAAAACAAACGTAGCACACAAGTTTAAAGCCAGCCCAGTCCCATAAAATATTCTAGCAAAATAGTCATCTTTTTAAACACTTTGCAACTTCAAACTAGGATTTTGTTGCCTCTTCACTCACTTATAAAAAAAACATGCATACACAATCTGCCTCATGTACTTTTTTTATCTCTGCATCAAAATTTCTTAATACTACCTAATATTCTATATCCCTTGTTCTTTTTTCCAGCTAAGCATAGAAAATAAATCAGCATCCAAGATCTCATTTTCTCCCCTTGAGCTGTAAAATGTAAAGCAGATGTTTTAGAATGAATAAGACGTAAAAGAGGCAGCTACGCTGCATGTTCAGTTTTATTGACTTATTTATCAAAAAAACCAATTAATGATCTCTCCTAGCATTTACACTACAAGCTGTAGCTTACCTGCTGCTGCTGGCTGCGCAGGTCTGTTATCTCTTTTTGATCCTCATCGTGAAGTCTCTTCATTTCCTCACATGACTGCTGGAGATGATTATGTTCTCGCACCAACTGTGTGTTTTTCCTCTTCAAGGTATCCATGTCCTCCTTCAGCTGTGACTGGTCACTCAGCAGCCGACTGTGCAACGTGCTGTCACGGCACACAAAAAATGCTCTTAGACACCAACTTGGCCAGGACAAAGTCCTGGACTAACTAATTTGAGGCACGATTCTCCTACCAAGAATGCGGGTCAAACTAACTCAATTCTGCGTACTTGAGTATTCTAAGCACCAGGGAAAAAAAAAAACATCAGAAACAAACAGGGACATAAATATGCCAATAAATTAAAGTACACAGTACTCTTAAACAGCATCAGAAGAGATGATGGATTTATGCCACCCATCAATGCCATTTCATAGCTATTTTAAAAGCAAGCGGACAGACAAATGGAAATGGTGCAATGTGAGCATAAGGTGATTGTGGAGATAAGAGGAATTATCCCACTAGTCATCTCCACTTTCTCTTGGTCCCCTCAGCTGAGCAGCAGCTAACCAAAATACAGATGAAAACTGCACAAATCTCAGTGTACGCTATGGTTATAAAAACAAATAAATAAACCCCAAACGAATAAAAAAGCCCCACAACCAACAAAAACACATTATGTATGTTTCAACTACATTCAAGCAGGTAAAAAGCTATCAAAGTTATCAAAGCTTCATTATGCAAGCCATAGTTCTTGAAAGAAATACACTCTCACTTAAAAATTAAACAACTGAAAGCCACATGATGAGGCTATCATTCAGGTTATAACTCAAGGTAGCAGTCCAAAATTAGACCAGACCACTGCTGAAAAAGAGCAAAAAAATCGATTGAATGTATTTTACTACCACAGATCAAACAAAGAATGACACTTGGATACTGAGAAGTATTTTTGTTGTTGAAACAGAATGATTCAAACTGAACTCTCACATCTGCTGGTAAAGCGTTTGAAGTTCATATTTATTAAAAACCCCAACATATAACACACAGCAATGAACAGAATCAATTTACATTTCTAGATAGTTTGTATTCCTTCCTTATGAAGTAAAATATCAACATTTACTGCACAGAATGACACAAAGCTTTTAGAAAAAGTCTTCCTTAAAATTAGGACAACCTGCTAAAAAAAGCCTTTGACAAATTATATTAATGCAATTAAATACACGTAATCTTTACATGCAGGTTATTAATCTGTTAGCTGTTACTCAGATTTTGTTGGAAACTATAAATTCTTTGGAATGTAATTTTTGGGGTTTTTTTTTTAAGCATGGGGTTCTAAGAATTACTGCAGAAGAAAATAACATTTGAATAGCATATTACATTTGATCCCTTTCTTTACCCTGAGAATTACTCATAGGATGAACAGGAATTGCACACACTGATTTCAACACGCGTTGTCATGTTTTGGGCACCTGAACTCCAACAGTGAGTTTCAGTCTCCCTAAAGTTTTAAGTAGGAAACCGAATTACTCAAGTCAAAGTAAATAAGTTCTTCTAACAAAAAGAATTACCTATGAATCAATTAAAACATGCTATAATTTCTTCTGACCAGATAATCTTAGTTTGTAGCAAGTGTAAATGTGAAAGCTTGTACTTGTATCTATGCATCCTTTTGCAGAAGCCTAAACTGTTGGTCTCTGAGGAATATGGCTATATTCTTGGTATAGTTGAGACTCAGAGTTTTTCTCCTCACATGACAGGGTAAATCCTACCATACTATCATGAAAATACTGAAACAAACTGTAACACAGTACGGTTTCAGGGACTACCGAACTCCCAAATAACAAAAGCAAACCCCTATTTTTTTAGGATAAAGAGTACAAGCGTTTCACGTCAGCATTGGATGGACATAGGTAAGTCAACTCTGAAAAAATCCATCTACAATGTACAGAACACTACTGCTTTGCACAGAATTCACTAGTAAATTAATGTACTTGAAAATTCTCAATTAAAACTAGGAATAAAGCTCTCTGTAAAGAAGCCACACAACTTGCTAGATCTGTACCGGTTGACAATCTTTAATACTATTTTCAGATTTTGGAAGAAGACTGTAAGGAAACGATGCCTATCTGTAAAGGCTTGAAGAGTTGTGGGTGAAAGTGCTATGTAAGAACTAGCAGCCCCTAAAGAAAACAAATGCTGTCATTAACTAGTAGTCATACTTTATAGTTCAGATTTAAGTGAAATAAACTTCAAGAATTCATCTGCACTTCTATTTCTGAGCTGTCTTCCTTTCAAGTGAAGAAAACATGCTCCTACTTGCATCAATAACTGTTTTTTAAACAGAAATACAGGCTAGAAATATTCACCAATTTCTTCCTATTTTATTCCATTTTCATAAATGCTTACAATTGTTCTAAGCCTGTGTTAAAACTTACAAAAGTCAGCGTGAGAGCTATCACAACCTATTACAAAAACAGGAACAAACTACACTCTCTCAAATTATATTTTGGTCTCCAGCCTGAAAGTAAGACTATTGGATTGTAACTGCAAGTCAGTAACCAGGTTTTCCTTGTCTGCGTCCCATCAAGACATCAGGGATTTCCACCTCAAATTCTTCAAAATAGAACAAGCAATCCATTCTTCATCATTTCAAATAGGCCAGAAGTGTTTTATCTGTTGCATGCAAACATTAATCTCACGATTACAGTGGAAAAACAGAACAAAAAACCTTATTTGATTACCACGTTCTAATACTTTATGATCTAGCACAGACTAGCAAACTCTTACCTCATACAGCTTTACTAATACTTACTGATAAAAGTCTGCCTCTTTTGCTGCTTCTTCACACCTTTTTAGTGTCTTGGTGTGTTGATTCTGCAGAGACTGCAGGTCTGACATGGCCTTCATGCACTGAATCTTCAGTCTTTCATAATCATGATTTGGTTTTGGACTAGGCCTAGCACGGAAAAAGAATATTAAGTGGAACATCAGCTACTAAAGAGAAGGAAAATTCTGGGAAATTACTATCCAATAAATACATAGTATCACACAGCATTGATACTTAGGTTATATTATGCTGTAATTTAAATACTGACCACTTCACAGTAAGGTGCAACCACAAATAAAAAATTCACCGACTTCAACGTATGATGTAACATCTAATAATGAGATAATTCTGTCTAACACTAACAAGGCCAAAAATAGTCCCGAGTGTGCACGTACCTCTCTTCTGAGCAGCCGTATTACCACAGAGCAGAACTGTCCTTTGATACAAGAACAAGTCAATCACAGCACGCTCGGCTTTCCTGTGCTACCATGTCAAAACTCTCAAAGAAAAAGCACAGAGCTGCAGTGAGAGTGGGGCTGAAGAGTCTGCCAAAGTCAAGTGGGGGCTGCACGGAAACCTGGGCTAGGAAAAACTTCTCATCTAGGCAGCAGCTGGAGGACCTTTTCTACAGCTCCCTAGGAAAATCAGGGTTAGCCTTGAGAGAAAGAATTTCAATGGGACACCAAATGCACGCATCTGTGCTGTCCGAGTTTGACCAGTTTGACTAATGGAGCATTGAATTGAACTAACTTGACAAGTCAGTCTGCTGAATTACAAAACTCATTGAGTGTTACCAGGTTATTTTAAACTACTACAAATGAGTGAGAAAACATGTCAGAATCCACCTCACATTGCCATAAGATAACCCGAATTTTGTTCAAATAATTATGAGGAATCCCCAACACAGTATAATCTCCAATAAGCAATTCTCATTAAGATGAACTAAGTGAAGTCAAAGTCAGTCAAAAGAAAATTTTTGACCGAATTTTTTTATTATATCATGATAACATTTCTAAAATAATCTATCCTATCAAACAATTGACCAACATTTATTATATCTACAATGTGTGGTCATTGCACATGACACCTTTACTAGAAAAATCATAAATCATACTAGAAATTAAATTAGCAGGATTACGCCTTCTTGTTATGAAGCACTAAGATTCTGAAAGAGACTCCAAATTGAACTGTTCCTCCTCTAGGCAAAAGTTTTGTACCACTGAATTTTCTAGTTTCAAAATGAAGCTTCTGACAGCTGTCCCTCTGTCATCAACTTGGTCTCTTATAACTCCACAGGCAACTGAAAAAAACAAACCAAAACCAATTGCTTTCCAATTCAACTACAAATTCAGATTTGCTCATTACTGCATAAGTCACCCTTTCTCCCTCCAACCTCTCTCTCTCTCCCCAAAATGGCTTCGCTGTAAGCACAGCCTGAAAAGTAATCAGAACTCTCTTTCCTTCGTACGGAAACAGCAACATGGATTCTGGAACTGAAATGCAGCTGGCATGAATCAAAATGAAAATAGTTTCACGCTGCTGCAGTGATGAGAGTCGTTAAAAAAAAAAAATGCCAGCCACAACTGATTCACAGACTTTTAGGGAGGGAATGTATGATATGAAGGTGCTTTTTCGCAACCCATTGGCATTTGGGTTGCTGTGTAGTAAGGCCTTCAACAGTAATTCCCCTTTTTCTCCTTTGTCCAGAAAAGTACTCCTGGGGAAAACAAAATCAAAAAAACCCCTTCCCTGACTGACAGACTTTAGCAACAATTAAAAGCCAAATTCATATAAAGCAACCGAATATTGAAGTCCTATCTACAGGGATGTCTTTTAGGTGTCTTTTTAATTCACTGTTTAGTAGTATTTTTTTATACAGTGTAACAGACATATTACTGCAACTACTGCAGTGTTATTCTTTTAAAATATAACGCTAGTTAGCATAAGTAAAACTCAATTTGAAATGTTCACACCCTTGACAGAATCACTAAAACCCCATGTATTGATTTAAATTAGACTTTAGGGTGAACTTATTGAAAGCAGACACCATCTGTCCACCACAGTCATTAAAATGACAACATGAATTGAAGAATAGCTTAACTATCAGTTGAAGCGTTATGCTTACTGAGACCCATTAGCACATGTTCATATTAAGCTTGTAATCATCAATTCATATTCATGCAAAATATTTCAGTATACGAATTTTTACTAAAGGATAACCATTAGGTCAGTCTCAAAACTATGGTGAGAACTTGTTCTACAAGTCTAACATCAATCGTGTATTTCATATATTGCTGAAGTAACACTAGCATTACACATGCACACGCAGAGAAAAAATAATCCCATAAATATATGGATATCACGTAGGTAACTACAGAAGTTAGCCTACCTCCACGATGAGGAAGGAACAACAATGTCACCAGTAACAGCCTGCATTCTAGCTTATCTACATGAAATAAAAAACATCTGTATAGCCAAGGCCATGTGTTCCACAGTGCTGTTCCAAGGCTTTATGTCTTGGCAAGAAACACAGGGATATGCACAGGAGGTGCATTGGTCAGAAGTCAAAAATCAAAACTGTTGCAACAAAGCAGTCCTTTCAAACGCACGTAGTGGTTGACCACCACAGTTTTATGCTTAAATGCCTCACAAAATACAGAAAACTACGATTTCAGTAAAGGAGAGGTATCACTTACTACATCGGAAGCACTGATTCAAACAATAAATGAATTTAAAATGCTAGTGTCAAAGGTCCAACTGTTTTTCTGATACTCCTATAACAACTCTAAAAATCCTTTCTATTCCTGTGGAATCACCCTGAGCGTAAATCAAGGCCACAGTGAGACTGACATTTAAACGTGTTTGATGCTGACATAAAAGCTAATGCCAATGGCAGATCCAATTTTGCAGGAAACACCTACGCAACAACTTGAAAACATCTCATTTACTATTGCAATTCTACCACCACCAATTACAGATTACACATAAAACAGTCTCTTCTCGGAGGCAGTCTTCAGGGGTTTTATTTGTATTGCAGTTTTCTTCTGCTACTACATAAGTAGTAAGAATATCAAGTTTATAAAGTGCACCTTGAGCACACTACATTATTTGGTCACGTCTTTGCTTAACCACCACAACACGTGCATCCATACAGTCACCGTCAAGTGACACAAGCACAGCATGAGCAATCCTCCTACTGTCCAGCAGGATGACACATGTTCATCTGACTCAGCACATCACAATCCACTTCTGTGGCTCCTCTTCCACCGCTCTAGGATTAGTCAATACTTGCTTTGGAAAAGAGCTCTCAGTTTTGCAACTGCCAGCCTTCACGGCCAGCACAGCCCAGCCTACAAGTGTGCTGTGAGCTGCAACTGTTTTGAAGCACACCATAGCGACAAGTCAAGATTTGCCCCTACATCACCTGCGTTTGTATGGCCATGGTTAAAGTAGCATACGCAGCCAGGAAAGCAAAAGTATTTTTTGGGTCGTAAAAGTCACCATCTAAAAATAACAATCTTTCATCTTTCACACTTCAGTGCAACCATTTGCAATGTCTGGGCTTTGACTCCTGGAAGTGTGAAGATTAGTTTTATATGAGGAAAGGATGCAAAACAAAGGTAAATACCAGTAAGCTTTCAGAAGCCATAGATATGTATGTGGATGGTAGGACTAGTTGCTTTTATACTGAAGGCAAAAAATGTCAATTAATGTTCTTCATTAAAATATTTAATTGTTTGGAAGGCAGCATCCTCCATCTAACATACAGTGTCCAAGCACTGTCCAAATACAATGTTTATTTTGATAAGTTGGTTTTTAAGCTGTAAACATTTGTATTTCCCACAACATACAGACCCTCACTGGCAACAGAAGATCAATTTGACAATTAAAGAGAAAAAACTAGGGCAGCCTAGAGGACAGCTCATCAGAACTTTACTAACAGCATCCTGGATTATGGAGAACATTACTGTAAGCCGTAAAATCCTCAGTGCCTAAGCTCTAGCGACTTCAAATAAGAAGTGTCTCTGTGCAAATAATTAACTGAAAGCTATTCAAAACACGTTGACATTTGACAACATTTTCCTCTCCTGTCCCCACAGTGCTTGGAGACCCTCAGATAGAACAGTGTGCTCTTAAAGTAGCCCTCAGAACTCATACAGAGAGGAAGGGAGCATTAAGATGGGCAGCTACAGAGTGAATAAAATGCCCAGATTCTCTCAATTCCAGTTTACTGGTTCAAACCTTGACCTTATCTCACAAGGACAAGAAGTTCAATTAACCACATCTAGAGCAAGCTGATGAAGTAACAGATATAAACAGCAACAAACAGAACATTGAAGTTCAAAGAAGCTAGGCATCATGGCAATATCTCCCAGGACATTTGCTTTTTGCTGTGATTTCAGATTCAGTGACAGACAATTTTTTTCCAGGGTTCAAAAAATTTCTCTTACATGTGCTTACCACAGGCAAAAAGTACCTGCTCGATGAGCCCAATGTCACATTTATAAACATTAGCAGATTTTTACTAATCTAAAATAAACAAATTCTGTGTCCTACCCAATAAACCCCTTATCTACAACTAACTCGTATGCTCCCTGAGTACTATCTTGCTCATAACTAATCAACCCTCAAGCAAGAATTAGCTGAATAAGGCTGCTGTGCATTAACTGACTTTGAACACGCGTTAATTTTGTCAGCGCCCGTAACTTCTCAGGGGAAGAGTTTCGACATCTTAATGCTACACTGTCCCCCAATATATGTATACTGGAAAGCTCATCTCCTGAAAAATACTTGCGCCCCTCAATAGAAGTGCAAACCTCTCTCTCCTTATAGAAGCACAAGAATAGCTGAGAATATTTTTCTTTTCCTAATTTCTGTTCTCCAGTCAATTATTCAGAGCTATTTCCCTTTCTTCTCTCTTGCTTTCAAAACAGCAAACACTTCAGCCACTGTCTTCCTTCTCTCCCCATAACAAAACCCAGGAATTCTAAACAATCTGTTTGCTTTCTTCTCTCAACATAGAGATGAGCCCTACTCCCCTCACTCCCACAGAAAAATTGCCGGAGAAAGTGGCAATAGGTATTGAACAGGCAGATCAGAAACCTGGATATGTGGTCATCTACGCACACACGCATCACCAGGACGCAGGTAGGTTACAAGCAACATACATACATCATAGTATCTTTGCTGCTTTACAGGCAAGCAGTCAAGATACTTGAAAACACTACCGAGACCTAAATTAAAACGTTACGTTTTCTTTATTTTTACCTGCAGTCATCAAAAGTTGATCCAGGAGATGAAAGTGCAAGTCGCTTGCGCAGCTCATCCCTCTCTCGAGTTACCTGACGGAGCTGATATAATATCGTCTCCAGCTTCTCACTCATCTGTCTCGTATCTATTACAGGTGGGGGAGATGATGCTTTACCAGTTGTACCTAATCAAGAGATAAAGAATTGGCAGTCAGAGAACTCCTCAAAAGAACAATACAACTTCACTAAAGAAGTGTCACGATTTAAAGAAGTTAACATGAATTTAAAAGATCCCATATTTTTGGTTGCAGAATCCTGTTCAAAAATGAAACAAGTCATGGAAGTTTTCTTCAGTGAGCTGACACAAGAATAACTCCAGTCAGATCCCATGCTAGCAGAAAAGCCCTATCTGTGTTGCAAGTTAAGTTTGCATGAGCAGGTTACTTGCTTACTCATTAACTTACAAGTTGCCTAAAAAGCAAGACAAGTTTGCAGTCACAATTGCAAAGATCTCAGAAACTACCCTAGTGACCAAAGTCATAGGTGCAAAGTTATTTCTAAGAAGGAACCATGTTCTTGATCCTAAAAAAAACGTTAATTGCATCTATATCAACTTACCGCAGTGACAGCAAACTGCTACAGCACAGGGGCTCTTTTCCTCTTCCTCTACCTAGCAGCACAGACACACTATTCTGCTATGTGCTACTGCCAACATTTATTTTTAACGCAATTTTATGCTTTTGCATGCCACAATTTATCAGTCAAGTATGTGAAGTTAAAGATTTGACTCGCCAACAAATCACGAGAAATGGGCTTCATTTTTAACAACATTGGCTAAAACAAGCACATTACAATCACTGCAACTGGGCTACACACCAAATTTCCTCTAAGGGGCAGTCATACATTAAAGAGTTTTGTGGGATCTTTTCATCCTCAGCTTTCTTAACATCAAGAGATAAACGATGATGCCTACCATCTTCTCAGACAGCTATGCCAGTACAAAGAGGTCTTCTTCCACCTAACAGGTGAGAGTCTGGTATATCGTGTTTCACAACATGCTGACAATTAATTCAACTGTAATTTTAGTTCTGCTCATTTTAATCCCAGACACATGAGAGCAAGCTCAAAGATACAGGTCACAGATGTGAAAGTTAAAGGCGTAAATGTATACAGGAGATTACTATTTTCTACCCAAAAGAGAAATTCTAGAAATAGCTTGCATAATTACACAATTGAAACAAGTTGCTGACATATGTATTAACTTGGTAAGATGTATCTTTATTATGCCTTTTTTTTAAAAACGAAGAAACAAAAGATACAATAGTGAAATAATGCTCTCTGATCACTATCTTTTCAAAGAAGTAATTTCAAACAAAGTTATTTCATCTGATCAAATGCTAGTGAGTTGCAAGGATTGGCTTTTGATCTCTAAACCCAGTTTAGGAAGGCACTGCAGAATGCAAACACTCCCTCCAACTTTCAAGTAGAACTACCTCTGCTTTAAAGTTCCCACACCAAAATAACTGCAGGGCCAGGGCTATCACACATACAGCCTCTAGAATAACGGGATCCCTGTTCTCATTCCTTTCAGTTGTTACTGTAATTCTCTAATGAGAATTTATGAGCACGGACTGTTTTTTTTTATCTAACTACTGTATAATAATGTATGTAAATGTTCTAATAGTGAACTTAAGAAATAAAAAAATGCAGCAACCACCTGCATTCTGTAGAAAGGCACAAACTCACACCACTCAAAAGAATTCGCAATGGATGCTGTATTTCAGCTTTTTGCTACTACAGTCTGCAGTTGTCCTTTCTTTTTCTAAAAAAAAACCCACTGTACAGAATTAGTGCGGTGAGATTGCACAGAAACCAGTAATAATACAAATGCACTAACCTAGGCTCATGGTATAGGGAATAAATAGTGAAAAAAATAAACGGACAAATTAAAAAAAGGCAGAATACATGTTCATTTGGAATAGTCTGGACACATCAATGAGCAAGGAATTTCACAAACAAGTGAAAAGGTAAAGGCAGACAAACCTAGTTCAGGTTCTGACAGGCAGCATGGTCTTGGGTAAATTCAGTGGCAACCTGCACATCCTCTCACTTGAGCTGACGCAGCAGCATATGTGTAACACTGAGAAAGTCCCCTTCTCATCCTTACAGAGAAGTTCAAAGGCTTATCTGTCATCCTGGGGCTGCTTGTGAGCAAAACAGACGAACAGGATGCAAGTGGTACAAGAGGAAGGAGGAGATAAATCAGAAAGGCTGGTGTGTTTTACATGGAGGAAAGGGCACTGGATTAACAATACTCCATCACTAGTATCAGTGTTAAACCCAGCAGCAGGCTCATGGACAATGCCTGCTGCACAAGGCCTACACAAGCATGCAACAGCTGCTCTGGGAATCTAAAACATAGTAAAAGGAGTCAAGAGTTATACCTCTGCTCCTCCACTTCTTCCTCCCCCCACCAGCTTTGACAACATCCCAGTGACAATTTTTTTCAGGTGAGGAGAACACTTGTGCAGAGTTCCAAAAGAGTGCCAAGCAAGACGAGACTGCTTTAAATAGACAGGCTAATTAGCCTTAAGAAAGAAGCTTTTTTGACTAATGCGAAGCCATTCGTCTTCGTACCAGAAAAGGTTATTTTTCATTAACTTGTCATTTTTTACAAGTACATCAACAAATACTTTCATCTCAAATGCAGTGCTACTGTTGTCAGTGCACAATACCAGTCAAGAGATTTATGCCGTTTAAGTCCTATAAAAAGACTGATCAATATGATCCAGACATTCCTCGTCTTATTCTTAAAAGAAGTCCAAAAAGTTTATCTTCGCTTGATTTACTAACAACTTTACACTTTCAACAGTTGTACAGTAGGTCTCATAAATGTTAAATCAGATTTGTGGATGCTCAAAAAAACCCCCAACCTTCAGTAAACTCCCTCTTTTATCAGAAAAATCCAATACTTTTCATTTCCTTTAAAGAGGCTTTTATGGCTAAGTGCTAAAAGCCTTTTATGGCATCTGACATCCTGATGCAGTAGAAGGAAAGTGACCTGTGCTTCCAGCTTTGTATTCTTTTTCCATCTGACTGCACATTTTACTCAACGGTACTTCCTTTCTGCACTTTAACCAGTCAAACTGGTCGTTAAATGTGCAAGCCTAAAGGCTAAAACTCCATTACGCAAACTATGTCACCTTTCAGTAACTCACCTGCTTTCTCAGACAACTTGAGTTTGTGAAAATGTATTTACTGCACGTCCTGCCAAGTGAGACTCCTTCACCTACTTTGGAAAGCCTCAGAACCCATTTTTCACGTGAGCTGCATGTGGGCTCTGAGAACCCAACCGTATGGAAGTCACCTCTCTAGCCAGCTGCCAGGTAAGCGGTGCCCCACCAGCTCCTGAAACAGCCGACAGCAGGGATGCGTCATGTGGGCAGACCTGATTTTGCCCATAATGCGGTACGTGCATTAAGTCCCGAGTATACACTGACTTAATCTAAAGCAAGATTTTGCAGGATTTCCATCATATGTTGTATAAATGAAAAGCATTAAGAACAGAGGCTGAAGCAATCATATCTTCCATAATTATAGTCCAAATGCTAGACTTCGCAGAAAGCACAAACATCCATTATTGTAGTACACACCAAATACAATTCTTGATGATTACTCTAATCATCACTGACTGAAGAGATAATACAGCCACACAGAAGCCACTACTCAGTTAACTTCACGTTATCTGGGGATGGGGTAGCACACTTTTTGAAGAAAAGAAAAAGAAAACATTTTAAGAGAAAGAAGCCTGGGGAAACTTGTTAAACTGATCAAGATGTACCACAATGCTGAATCAACGTAATCTTGCGCTGGGAAAATGAGTACCAATGCATAAACAACTACTTTTAAGAAATACGATAAACATATTTTGAATTATAATAAACTCATTACTCTGAGAAATACACTCGTATGACAGGTTCAAATAATTCAAAAGGCAATCTGGCACAGGCTACCAGAATGTCTGAATTTTATGACGATTTTTTAAACTCGTAAATTTGTGCCAATTCTTGCTTGCAAACAAACAGGAGACTATTCATTGTACAGTCAAGCCTTTTTCATTGCTTTCTTTCAAAAACAAAAATCATCAGTGATGTTTAGAATGTTATTTCTTTATAGCCTTGTAAAAGATGACAGAAAACATTAAAGAAGACTTGCAAGATGTATTGCAAAGCATGATCAGCAGGGTTTCTAGCCAAGCTCGGGAAGGGGCGGGGAGTAAAGACTTAAGTCGGCTATAGGAAAACGCGTGCTAAAATATTTACTTACTTTCAATAATTTATGAGGACTAGAACAGGATTACATATCAGAAGTTATCATTTAGATACATTTCTTCATATATATCTTTTGAAGTGGTCCTGAAATAGCGGAGAGCACAGAACAGAATTGCATGTAGGTGAAATAAAACATTAGTAAAAACAAGCAGCAGTACATTTTGGAAAGGGAACTGAAAGACAAAATAATGAACTGTGGAAACAGTTTCATCTGACAGACAGAAAACCTAATAGGTTATGAAAGCAGTGAGGATCATGTAACATGCAAAGACAAAAGAATGGGTAGCACTTCAGAATTTAATGCAGAATATAACAAGCTAAACAAACCCACCAGCATGTAAGACAAACTTTCAACTTCATTAAGTTTAAGACTTTAGAAAGAACTGAGCAGAGGTTCTAGAAAGATCAACATGAAAGAAAATCTACCACCTAACACTCAAAAACAGCAATGAGCGGGAAGAAAGGCCAGATACGTCAATTCAAAAAGTCCTCGCAGAACTTCGCTGAGAGTAAAATCTGTTACCACGACCAAGGAAAATACAGCTGAAGCTTCTGGGTTTGAGTATTTGGGAGCTCCCTGGTGGGAAAGCTCAAATACTGCATTTGGCAGGCTTACAACCACACACTGAAAGCATAATGATCATGTAAACAGAAGCGGCCACTCCGAAGCCAAGGGGGACGATGACTAGGGTCAACGGCTGCACACCCACCAAGGGGATGAGCCTCCACCAGCACTTGTTCCTTCACAGCTTCTCCTGCAGAGGAGTTGTGAGCATCGTCTCATCATACTGTTTTATAGCCCCAAAAGAAAACTGCTGACACGAGAAGTGTCAGCACAGGCTAAGGAAGGGCCTCAGGGAGTAGTGAACGACACCACGTTCCAGACGTGCTCTCTGGCGTGCAGAGAGTAGGTATTCACACACACCGTATTTCCACTCAAATCATTATAGACCAACCAAATCTTCAGAAATTCCTGCAAAGAACCGCCAAATTTTAAGAAGATACTACAGCAAACAAAATACCACGAAGCGGTCATCGTTAGTAGTTCTCAAGCCCTATCTGTGCAGAACACTTAAGAGACCAAAAAGCAAGTCAAAATGATTCATTACAGGAAATGTTAAAAAATAAACCAAGTCAAAAAAACACCAAACAAAAAACCCCAACCCTCCTCCTCCAAGACTGCATCAGTATACATCAAAATGAATTTTTTTCCTATTGGTTTGTTTTTTGCTGTTGNAGCGTTCTTTGTTTTGGTTTGGTTTTTTGGTGGGTTTGGGTTTTTTTTTCATCTTTAGGTATGCATAAATTGCGAGCAAGTCACCTCTGTCTGCATTAAAGACAGCATCCCTTGTAAAGATGTTTTCCAGGCTGGAAAACTGGCAATAAGTTTGTCAACAGATTTGATTTTTTTTTTTTTTTAAACATGGCATCGTGTCCACTGAGTAATTCTTGGGTACCTCTGAAGTGACAGAAGTTAAGAGAACACTGTGCATGGCTACATGTCAACCCACAGCTGCCTGGGAATGGACGCCATAGAAGTCAGGGATAATACAATAAAGCTACTCAAAGTGCTTATCACTTAAGAGAAGATGGTTATTAACAGACACACTGAAAATGAAGAGATTAAGGATCAATCCTAGAGACATCTACATGGTTCACGAACAGAGTAAAACAGGACAAAAGTGAAGTTACTTCAAGTTTGTGGAAAAAGGAGTTTATTTCCTAAGTTAAAAGTCTTGTTTCCAGTAAACTGAACAGGTACTCTTCAGATCAAAAGACAAGAAAAATTTACATAGGAAATAAATCTATGAGAAGAGATTTAATTCAATCATTAAGGCTAAATTTTACAGGAAAATGATTTCTCAATAGAGAGACTGATTAGCAAGGAGGTGGGATGTCAAGAGCAATCACTGCAGTTCAGGAAAAGGATTCTGATGTGGTGTACTGGTAGTGTTCCTAGTACGTTTCCTCATTCATTTATGGGCCTTCAGCAGGTGTAATACTGTCACTTCTGTCTTTGTTAGTACACCTTAACTGTTAAGGTATCTTTACCAAATCTGAATTTTGTGTTTGTGTTAGTAAAAAGAGCAAGAAAGACCATGAAAGGTTCCTACAGGCTGTCGAGGGGGAAATAAATCGTTTTCAGACACGGAACAAGCATTTATTTTTGACTGAGAGTATCATAAACCACACCTGCAACTGAACTCATCCTATGAATAGTGAAAACAATTACTTTGTTACATATAGCTGTAGAAAGTGTGAAGCAATAAACTGCAATCACAACAACATAAAAGGACAGCTGTCAAAAGGACCAACATGAAAATGAGGGATGAAAGACTCACGCTGTTGGGAAGGAATTATCACCTGATGGCTGAGGGGGGTAATGTTTGCTTTGGAGTAAGAAATAAGGCCCTCAGATTCAGGAACCTGAATTGCAATTAGTGAAAAACTATCTGTAAATAGCCTGCCTGATCAGCCAATAAAGCATTAAGCAAGGAAATATTGTCAGTTGAAGTCAAAGTTGGACAAGCTTGGTAGAGTCAGACATATGACCACATACATGGCCGCAAGAAAAAGTCATAAAACTGTAGTGCCAGTGGTGGTGTTTGTTACAGGCTCATACATAAACCCCTAGGAAAAGGCAGCACAGGGATACGAACAGTGAAGGTCAAGAAAAAACACCTATGACTAAAGAAGTGATACCATTTGCAAAGAACAACAGCTGGAAAAATAATAGTCTGTTAAAAGTTAAAAGATAAAGGTGACAGTAAGTGATGTGGAACGAAGGGGATACAAGATTGACAGCTGTAATCACAACAATGCAAACAGATCTAGCTGTGAAAAGAAGGAAATTATATATGTGTAAAGATGGAAGGTCTTTTTCATTCTGACAATCATCTCATTAGGATCTCACTATATTTTCAAAGAATGGAAGAGTATGCAATGCCTTTCTGTTAAAACCTCGTCATGAAAAAGCACAATGCAGGCTATCCTCAGAGCCACAGCCCGACTCCTGCACGCGAGCTGCTGGTTTTATTAAACAACATTTCTTTAAAAAAGAAAATATATATGTATACTGTCCATTCAGAAGGGGAGGAAGAATCACTCTTTTAAAGCATTAAAAGAAAACTCTGAAATTTGATTACGGTACTAGGGTAGGTAAAAAAATGGCTTGATTCCAGAAACTATAAGCCTCTCATGGCATCATATTGCTCAGGTCAGTAGTGTATTTCTGGAGGCTGCAGAGGTAGTATTGGGTATCAAAAGTCTTGAAACACACCCTTTAAGACAATTCTCAGAGGCTTTTTTAGGTGACATGGGCCAGAACAAGAACTTACCTGGCTACTGTGAAAAGGAAGAAAGGAGCCTGATTTTGGAAGAAGAGAACAAGGAGAGTAAAAAAAAAAAAAAGATCGAAACTGGGAGTAGATAATTGAGAGATGCACAGAAATTAATAAGGGCACTGTGTTATTACTTCCCATAGCAAACAAACTCGACGATTTCAGGCTGAAGTATTATACAAGTAGGGTGATACTTGACTGATATTATATCATCTACAGAAAATCTTTCAGAACACAGACCTTCCATCCTTCCTTACAGGTCCAGAAAATTATCTGCTGGGATACAGACAGAACATCCGGTCCAACCCTCCTGTTCGAGTAGGACCACCCTGGAGTCAGTTGTCCAGGACTACATCATCTAAGTTCAATTCAGTGCTTGCTGAGCATTTATCTTCAAAACTATAAATGTCAAATGACTGAGTGCACTACATAAACTGGTGCCTTTTTTTTTTTTAAAGAGGGTCTTTATTCTGCATCCTTTTCCTCTGAGTTATCATGACTGGTCAAGCGGGAGACTAGCCAGCGACTGTCACGTATAGCTCTGTTACTGGTTTCTATCCAATTGTTAAGTGACACTGTTGTTCCATGCTCGGCCCACCAGGCACTGAATCTCCATAAATAATTATTCTGATGTCAGAAATGCAGGATTGTAGCTTCATTCAGAGAGTCTGCCGGGCATGGGGAGCGGGCAGATGAAAGATGCTTCTATTTACACACAAAAATCTTTGTCATTAGCCAAGAGCAAAGAGAAAGGAAATACAGAGAGAGCACAACAATTTAATGAGGATTTGTTCCTTTGGGGAAAAGAACATTGAGCTGAAGCACAATGGTGGGATGCAGGGATTACAGCAGTTTATATCATACTTCTTATGGAAATTAACAGTGAATATTTGCTCTCAGTACCATCAAAACTACCTATTTTACATGCACAGCACAAACTTCATTAATACATGGGAAAGAAAAGGAAATAAGCATAAGAAAAAAAATATTGTCACCTAAACAAATTTTGTATAGTGAGGAAAACACACAAGAAAAACCTGTAAACAGCAATGACTTGTCACTATTTTTACTGACGTACAGATACAAGGAAAAAAAACAAGGCAGATGCACCTATGGTCAATGCAGATAAACCTTTGAACAGGAGTTTCTTCTCCAAAGATGCTACCTTGCTGCTACACAGGTGGGAAAACTGGCTTCCACCCAACTGCTTATTCTACCACATGCATGTGAGGCTGGAAGTTCATTCTTGCTGCATCCCTCATGCCCTGCAAGCCCATCTAGGCAGGGAAAGAGAAAAAAGCTTGGATGGCACCACAGTACTCAGGATAGGCGAGCCATGAACTCTTCTCTGAGTCACATTATACAAGTTACGTCATTCCTTGGTCTCTTCTTATATTAGGACCGTGATATTACTGAAGACTGAGAGAACCTCAGCGTATCCAGTTGTTCCCTGTACAGAAGCTGCTCTGTAACTGTTCATCCATGCTGCTGCTCTGTGCTTGCTGTCCTCTTCTCTTTCACTGGGAAAATCAGAACTGCAAATATACCCAAGACTCGGTCACACTATGGCTTTATATAGTGATCAAGTGATGTTATCTCATCTTTTCCTCATCCTTTCCAAATCCTAACACCACGTTTCATTTATTTGACTGAGACTGAGCCCATATTCTCTTAGAACTACCGCTTCAAAAAAGTAGTCTTAGTACTATTTAAGCTTAGTTCTTAGATCAGAGTTGTCTTCTGCAAAATAAACCCATTGTTACACACATCAGCTTCATAAATTAACTCAGAAACCCAGGACAGCTATAAATCACATAGAATTATCTCAATTTCACAACATCCTGGCTTACTAGGAAGTATTTCAGAAAAAGATCATTTAATTAAGAATGCTGGCAGCAGAAACCACCTCGAACAGTGGTGGCAGTGATTAAGGTTGGGAAGAAAAGATGAAGCACAGGGACATACCCTTCCCTAGTTACTTTTATGAACTACGGAGTCCAAAGACTATAAATGAAAGATTATTTTCTCTCTCCTAATTAGAGGAAGCTAGGATTCACTCTCTGCTTCTTTAACTGGGTTTATTTAGTGGCCCCAACACCTTTCTCATTTCTTCTAAAAGGCGAAATGTGTAAATGTGTTTCTGAGCTGCTTGACAAAGAGGAGTAAGGCAGATCAGAAATAAAAATTTGTCAAATATTAATGAAAACCAGTGTTTTGAACTCAGGAATACTAAATACTTTTCTGCCCCATGAGGAAGGTCCATGTGAGCGATGAAATGAAAATACTCCTTTATACACATGTGTTTATACACATAACTATCAACATCGAACTGCACATATTCCAAAGCTTACATTGTCTCTGAACCTAGAGCTGTGTACTTTTTTTTCACAGAAGCATTCATTTCACAGGCAAAACTTATCATCATTTCCACCGCACAGAATTACCCTTGTGAAAATGTATTCTGGTGAGATGGGGATGGAGAGAAGGAAGATGCATGTAGAATTCCTGAGACGCTATAGCAACTCAGTATTTGTTGGGATTCCATTCAGAGAAGTCATACAAAGCACGCAAACAGTTTCAGTTACGATGGTTTGTCAGTCAGCAAATCAGTCAGTATTAAAATAATTTGGCTGCAGCTTTGAAGTGACTTGCAAACATGTCTTTCAGGACATGTTGGTTATTAAGCAAAGAAATTTTGCTATTGATATTACATCTTATTAAAAATATTATCTCTTGTAGAACAAGATATGAGGGAGAGAAAATAAGTGGGGAAAAAATGACACTCGTGAATAACAAGTCTATAATCGGACTATAAAACAAACATGCCAGCTTCAAACAAAGAATTCTCCTGATTGTTAATGTACTAAATATTAAATATCTAACTCACTTCAATCATTTGACTAAAACAAAACTACGGAGAATACCAGAGCACAAGTTTTGTTTAATAGCACTTAATTTTTAGGTTACAAATAACTTTGATCACTGCACACACCAAAGGCATAAAACACTTCTAAGGATGGTCCTTTAGGTAAAATACACAGAACAGGATTCAGTATGAACGTCAATATTTTAAAACATGAACAAAACATAGTTCAGAGAGAATTCAGTTCTGACTCACATAGGGAAATAATGGATGTCTCGGAAGTAACACAACAAATTCTAAGTAAGTGCTCAGAAACAGAAATTCCACACTCAAATAAGGTACTACGCCACAAAAACTTAATATAAGTAAAGGAGCTTGCAAGTGGTCACTGTTAAAGCAAAAATTCTCTTCGTGATGGCAAACGCTAGCTGTTCATCTACCTACCTTTACTTCCGAAATGATAAAAGGTCAAGTACACAGAACTGAGTATGTGCATTCACAAAGTTACAGAAATTGGAAGGGAAAAAAAAAAAGTTCTAAGTGCACTTTTCCTTTTTAAAATCAGGAACATGGGACTAGAAAAGACCACCTGCATCTTCTCCTATCTCAGGCATCACTTCATCCAATTATTCCGCAAACTTACTGGATTTCACCTTAGAAGAAATTCCTTCTTTGGAAGGCTCCTTTTTGAGTCTGGTTGTCTTTAGGAACTTTTTTCTTCCTATTTCCAGTCCCAATTTATTCAAAGCAAATTAAATCGTACCCTTCCTTCGGGCAATAGCATACAAGTGTGATCTTGATAAAAATCAAACCAACACGTCACAGCTTCCCGTATTTTCAGCAAATAGTTCAGTCAACCCTAAAATCTTGTTCCTGCATGCTGGAGTTAAAAGTTCAACTCAATGACTGCAACAGATGTCTATCCATCATATCCTTAAGCAGACAATTGACTTGCCTGGTGCTGTCAGAGAAGTCTACAGATGCCTGACACAATACTGGAACTTTAAATATGCACGAGTCTACATTCCTTATCCAAGGCAAATGACTTCTACACAGATTTCACAGTAGAATTTATCTGTATAAGGAGAGGAAAACTGACAGCTAATACAGCCATTCCAGTATCATCTTGTTGTTAGAGGTGTTTTGTCCACATTTCTTCTACCTCTTGACTTTTTTTTAATATTTTGTCTTTCCCAATGACTTTAAAACCACTGAAAATGAAGCAGTTCAGTGCACACAGGAAAAAAAATGAGTTAAAGTTTGCAGTCCCTTCCTAAAGTTTAAAAGGCTATCACCTTGGCTAATAATATTTTTAATTTCTATGATGTTTTTAACTCCAACTACAGTTTTCACATCTACATAAATATATACATACACATAAATGCTTGCCTATATGTATTTTTATACACACAGACTCGCGTATGGCCTAACTGCCATTTTTACATCATTGTACTAAGTAACTCAAAGCATAGTTACATCATTTAATGTATCCAAATATAACAGATTCTATAGGCAACAACTGCATACAGCCACAAAGAGGGTTTAACTTGCACTACACAAAACGGGTACACTTTTTCCTGGTGAAGATCCATGGTCACATCATATAGTTCATTTTCTTTGATTTTATGACCGGAATCCTTCTACCCTTCCCAAAGGCAACCTTAAAACTTGTTCTCCCAGCTCTCAAAAGACACGCTTATCAAGTTGTTAGATTAATACTTTACTCACCAATGCTACTCAGAGAACTGCTGCTTTCAGAATCAGAAGGCATTATGGACAGCACACTGTAAGTAGACCCTAAAATTAGAAAAATAAAGACAGTATTACTTTTTTTTTTTCTTTTCCTTTCCCCAAACCAAGCTAGCCATTCATTTTCTTGATACTGTAGACGTCAAACGCTAAATTAGAGAGAACACGCTAAAACATAAAATTCTAATAGGAAAAATACAACTTGCAAATGAACACTGCGCTGTGCACTGAGTAGGATATCATTTTGGATGAAATCGTAAAAACAAGTTCAGCGAAATACTGATCTAATACAATGGTTATTTCAGATACACTGAAAATACAGAATTTCATCTCTATATTATGAAGATAATGAGTGATAACTATGACAGCAGTCAGAATCTATCGTTGTTCCTTATCTTTTTACATGTACCAGCTCTTATTTCATTGTGTAACTGATTCATATTCTTATTCTTAAACTTCCTTCAGACTTAGAAATTTAATTTCATTGGTAAATAAGTTTTGCTTACATCCACTTGCAACTTTCAGTACCTGACCTTAGAAGTTAAGACCTACAAAGCTATCTGCTGTTTCTGATGATAGCGAGTTTTTTCAGGTGTTAATAGATGAATAGACAGAGGGGTCTTTTATTTTAGTTAGTGTATAAGTATACTAGATTTTACTTTCCAGAAGAACCAGAAAAACAGGTCCTACTTCAAAACCTTAGAAACTAAACAGCTCCACCATCCCTCACAAATAGGACAAACACACCGCAGTAGACAGGGAGGGATAAAGTGCAAAAGCGATTTGAAACGTGGTCCATTTTCAGCACTAGCAAGGACGCGAGACCTGTCTTCGCAACAGCCAAGTTCAAACACCATTTCAATACTTCCAGGAGCCGCCTTTCCTACAGCCCTCCTCCTTATGTTTCAATATTTCTTTCTTCCAGTCTCTTTGAAATTAAAACATAAAAGCTGAGAAGCGGCACGAGATTAAATGCATGGATCTACCGTTGAAATAGATTAAAGAAAGGCCAGGCTGGAAAATGAGAAAGAAACAGGTTTTTTGCTCATCTCCTCTGCTTCTTACTAGGAAAAGACACATCTGTAACTACCATGGTGTTAGATGAAGGTAAGACAAGATGTGATAAAATAAGCTTACTAACAACACAAGCAATAACAGCAAAGTTAACTAAAAAAAAAGCAAACATACTTAGGGCCTGATCTTCAGCTAGCAAAAGTGACATGGACCCCAACTTTAACAGGGCGTGTTTATTTATCTTGATAAAGAACAAGGCTCCTGCATTTGATAAAAGGAGTGATGTCTAGGCAAAAGCAAACTTAAACAAGTATTTGAACGTAAGGGAAACTCCCTCCAAGCAAATCCTCTGGTTTTATGAGCAGACATTGCAGAAAATAAGTACCAGAAAGGAATTGAATCTTGAAGTAGACTGTTTAACCTAACAAATCCCTGTGAAAAATTATTCAAAATGTATGGGTTACACATAATTCTAGTTGATCGTACAGGACGGAAGTTTTTTGTTTCGCTGTGATTTTTAAATAAAACGTATCACAAGCATGTCACTGACACATTGGCTTCAGAAAAAAACCAAACTCCCCTGTGCATTTTTGATTCCATTTCCAACATTTTCACATAACAATTTAACGTGTTCCTAATTCATTAAAGCTTATCAGAAGTAAAATCATTTCTGCACTAACTAAAATCAACCTCTTTGCACATTCTAAACTCATATGACTTGCAGTATTTCTTGTAGTCTGGACTAGAATGATTAGAATCATAAGGGAAACTGAAAAAAGGGAAGCTTAAACAAAGTAGGACATCTTTACGACAGACAGCGTGTTCCAAGACTGTATCAAAACCGCGTGGGACTCAAGCACAATAAAATCTTGTGCCACAAAAATGACACTTCATTATACTCGGCAATTTAACGTAAAATTGGCCAGTTGCTCTAAAAGATCACATAGGAGTCTCATACCTAAACAAACTTTTACTTATTGTTAGCTTCTTCTGCTTCTTTTTAAGAGTGGAGAAAGAAAAGACTCAAAATCTCATCATCTTAGCTGACCTTGCTTTTATTTATCTTCAAGAAGCACTGATCCTGTCTGTCTTCTTTTCCTGCATGAAAAGCCAAAGCCAGGACTTAAAATGAGTTAAACTCTGCTCTCTGGAATAGATAGAAAAGTTTTGTGAAGCTGACTTCATCAATGGAGACATATGACTCTCCCTAGCGATGTCCTTAAAACATGAGCTCAGATTTATCAATGCAAGATCCGGTATGCATGGCATGTTATCACAAGAAAATGTACAATTGTGAAGAGGGGAGGAATCATCTGACCCATTCATAATACCTCACTTCTAACCAGAGAAAAAAAAATAAATCTAGTAGCATTTCTTCGGCTTCCAAGGCTGCTTGTGGGTACATTTGGTTTTAGTTTGCTTTTAAACTACACAGGATAGGAGTCCATTATCTGTAACACATGCCGCCTTCGTCATCAGAAGCAGTATCAGTAAGCGTCAGAAACAACAACCAGAGGACTTTACATAGTTTTCACAATACTAAAATTCATCTTTTGGTACTGAACTGATACACACCCATACACTCAATTCAGGCTGAAGTAGCATCATACTTGACGTATTCTGCTTGATCAAACTAGCATTATCTCAGTAATACTTGGAAATGCTCCAAGACAGAGTTTCCCTACTCTATAGAATGCCTCCTCATATAAATGAAAACGCTCAAAATCATCCCAACAGGAATTCAGATGAAGGCAAAAAGGCATGGAAAAAGGCACAAGCTAGTTTCTATAACCAGAGGCACTAGAACACCCTGTTTGTTCGTGAACTACACAACCATGGCATTTTAGGAAGGTTTTTGCAAAACTATCCCCCTTCCCTTGCCAAGCAATTTACCACTTCATTTCAAATCCATAAAACTTTGACTGTCCATCTTGTCAAACTGCAGAAAAAATAAGGTCAGAACACAAAACCCGACAAGAAGCTATGACTACTTTTTCAGGTTAATGTTGAAAGTGCTTCACACCTAGGGGTTCACACGCCTTTCACCATACTTTTCCAAACGTTTGTCTTCCATATTTTTCCACTAGTATTCACCTCGCATGCCAAAGTCCCTCAGTACAAACACCTGCTCTATTTTATTTCAGTTCACTGACTCATTAAGTCCAAAATTACAGCTTGAAATTACAATATTCTGAGACACACAATAGATACTACTCATATTTATTTTTCAAAAAAAAGCAAAAAACCAAAAGCAACTCGTCTTTTACAGATACACATTCATACAGAGAGGAAAAAGAGCATAAGCATCCTGGCTTTGCATGGCAGACTTGCTTTTCAGGCATTTCTGTTTTGCTCATCCAGATTTAAGCTTTGGATCAGTTCCTGGCTGTATTAAACAGCTTTGGCAGAGCAGAGGGATTTAGAAACTGCTACAGTATATACTTGAGAATCTTGAGAATCCCATTTCCTTCTATTTTCAACAGTTAGAGCAAGTCAAATTTCCTTAAGTTATTACTGTTTTTATTAGTCAGATAACAGGAAGGCCACTTAAAAACTGGCAAATTCAGGAAAGGAACTTGTTGCTTAACTGTGGAAGCCACCTCCAGGGACACCAGGGGAACTGGATTCTAGTTTGCCTCCATCTACCACACAATGTCCACACAGAAACAGTGATATGTATTTTCCTTGTTAAGACAAACGATTGTGAAGGAAAAAAAAACATGTTGCATGTCCTAAGACACCAACTGTCTAACCAAGCAATTTCCTCATCAGCAACACCAAATCTAGACTGATGGAATTAAATTATTAGCACAAAACTAAAACAGAACATTTCTCTCTCCTGTCTTTCTAACCTTTGAATTATGAAACACCATGTAACACTGGGCATCGCCTGTACTTCACAGAGAGACTAAAAAAGACAAGCCAGCTAATCTCAAAGTAAAGCCTCCGAAACAAGCTTGCACTTCGTAACTTCTGTAAGAAAGCAGCACAAAGGATCAAGTAAAATTTCTTGTAAGACTAAATGCTAAATTATCAAACAACTTCTGAGAAAAACATACTGTGTTCAAATGTCACTACATGAAGATAAGCTGAATGTCAGGATTGCCATGGCTGCGTAGAACTTTCTCATCCTCCTCCATCCAAACGCATGTACTGTACGTACGCAGGCTCTGCTCACAGCTCTAAACCACAACGTATCCAAGGGGACTGTAGTGGTAAAATAAGATGCAGGGACTCAGTTTTCCAAAACTTATTGCACATATGCTTTCAATTCATTAAGTATTTTTCCCCCAAAATGTGTATTTTACTCTCAAATATTTACAAAATTGTATTTGTAATTCAACCAAAAGAACATTGTTTCATCTTCCAAAATTTGCTGTATTAACTAAATGACTGTGTAGGAATAAGAATAATTACTCCCTTAGATATACGCCTCCAGCACAGGGCCAAAGAGGGAGGTATAGTGAAGCTGTTTCAGTGTGTGAAGAACCAGGGTTTAATTGAAGGGGCACCAGGGTTTAATTGAAGGGGCACCAGGGTTTAATTGAAGGGGCACCAGGTGTTTCATCCAACAAGATGGGGAGTCCTCTGGTCTTGGCTGCACATCTTTAAGGATCGCATTAAGACCTGCAATATGGCTGACTCATAAATTAAACACGTTGCCTGCACAAATTTCTTTTGCTATACCTTGGCTTTCAAGGATGACATGAAACAACTCTCCATGCTCCCCCACTATGAATTTCCATTGTTAATTAAACTCTGCTTTTCCTCCTCCCTCCCTTCCCAGCAGTGACTGCCAGCTGATTCAGCTTCTTGTCAGCAAATGATTTTTCTGGTGGAGGTCCAACACACCGGATGAGAGGCCAGTGTGACAAACATTTGTTTATCCACATCTCCGTGGACCAAACCAAACTGACTTTGGCACGACTCCTACTTGCTGTGGGGGAGCGAAAAGGTTTGATTAAAACTGGAAATGACCCAGATAATAATGTTCCCATTGCCTTTACAACAAACAAAACTGCCCAAGGAGCTTAAGATCACATGGATCTGCCGCGCTCTATCTCTGAGGCTATTCTTTTCTTGGCAGTACGTGCAGTCACATTTGTCAGAAACCGTAAGACAGAGTAATTTCTTGCAAGTTGTGTGACATTCAGATGTTAAATCTTGACCTCGTGCAAAACTTCCAATTGGGTATTTGCTTCAATACATGCCATTTTTATTTCAGATGTTTCACAGTCATTTGCCTTTAAGGAGATAAGTAACTCCAAGAACAAAGGTAGAAACTCAGCAGTAAAGGTAAAACCGTAGTAGAGGTCACAGCACCAGAAGTTTGCTGTCTCTTTCCCCAACTGCTTTTAAACATGGCTTTATTACTTTTTTATTACTTATTCTGCACAACTACAGTTCCTGAATACTGTGCCCTGCAGCATAAAATGCTCTTATTTTTAGGACATCGTGAAAACAAAATGATCATTAAATGGCTTTTTAAATAATCAAGCAGCTAAAAAATTCCATTTTTTATTTCCCAAATGCCTCAGTATAGAACAGTTTCACAGAGAGAGTGAGGGTCAAAAAGTTTCTGTTCCTTTTACAATGGAGAAAACATTTTACAACCACACATTTATGACATATTAAGATATTAATATTAAAAGTGTGGTTTTGGAAAAGATAGATACTTCAGTACTTAAGTCACCTTTCAGTTTTAAGTGATTAAGAATAAACTCATTAAGCAGAGAACGCTTCACACACGAACAACGACTTTGGCACCTTTCTCCAAAACACTTAGGAAAAAACAGTAATGGCGACAGAGTAACAGGTCCGGCCGGTTCTGATTTAATATGACAATTTCTGTGTAGGTTCAGATTCAGAAAATTTAAGTAACCTGCCGGAGGCCACAGACATCACAAAGTAGTCCTGAGATCAGATGCTTAAGTTCCTCGTCAGTCATACAGTCAAATACAGCATTTCATCTTCAGCTGTTAAAAACAACACTAGACATAAACATCTGTAAAATTCCTACTTTTTTAGCGACATCTGTTCAAAACACTTCATAGTAGAATAAATGCACAGATTGATATTTCTAAACATGTATTCTTAAGCGTACCCTTTCTAGCAACATCTACACTCATTGCTATAGACAGGTTTTGGTTTTTTTTTTCTTTAGCCAGGAAGCAATACAGCGAGTTATACTGGAAAGAATTTACAACCTATCTTTAAGAGAAATCTAAGTCACTGGACTACCGTTGTGCATCTTACTACAATGCAAATTACGAAAGGAAGCAGACGTTGGTGCCTTCAATAAAAAAAAAAGTGGAAGAGTAGCAGTGACAAATATAAGAGGAAAGGGCAAGAGACAAGAAAACAAGGTAGTTAATTTTTCTACATTATCACTTTATCATTAGGATATATTTGCGGCTGTTCACATGCTTTATTAGCATTATTTGTTCTTGTTTACTGCATTCTGAGCATTGGATCAAATCATTCTCTTGCACACAAAGCAGCACAGAAAAGATTACAGATCTGAATTTGCATAGCTTGATTCAAAAAACACACGAGATGACAGTCCTTTAGTTGACAGCATTCAAGCTATTTTGCCGTGGACATGATGCTCTAATAATGCCTTACAGAAGCGCGACAGAAGCAATTTTTAAGAGCCAAATTACCATGAAGTTTTATTAGCAGGATAGTAGCTACTACCAACTGGTAATTGGAAGCAAAGAAGTACAAAAACAAGTACATCAGGTCAGCTAGAAATAATGCCCTTTACTACCTTCCAATCTTTCATTTCTTTCTTTCAATTTATAAAATGACTAATTTAAACTCTTGGACTCTGTGAAACCACATCAGAAGTTATTAAATATATCTGCTGGAACAGTAGGACCAAAGATGTAATCATAATTGCTACTGCTATTACTTATTCAAAAAGTCCTGCAGCAATTCAGGTTCCGAACCAGAAACAACTGCTTCAACCTTTGTCTTCTTGCTTTTTGACGGGGATGCCTTTTAACTCTACTTTAGTGAGTGCATTTTGTCTCAAGTCATTTGTCTCCAACATTCCATTTCAGCTGAGGAGAACTGCAACTGCAAATGACCATGCCCTCCTCTTACAGCCCTGCATTTCCATTAGGTAGTGCACATACACGGGTGATGATTTTTCAACAGTTATTTTAAGGCTAACAGCAACATACCTAGCTACCGTGAAAATATCAGCATGCAAATTTATATTACTCAGATTCTGGCAAAAGAACAACTTTCAGTTTGTAGAGCTGCACACACTGCCTTCACTGCTAACTGTCGTACAAGAGGAACGCATATTTTTGTAGGCTGATGCTCAAAAGACAGAGAAAAGTATAAAACTGGCTCCAGATTCTTTAACCTCAGCATTTATTACAGATAGGAAAAAGCTGCAAGTCTTAGTAAAACCGCAATGCAGGCAGGTGAAACACAGTCACATGTTTCAGCTTATGTGGATTATACAGGTGGTTCTTGCATTATTATCAATGCAGCAGTGTTGTCTTCCGTTCTACAAACACGATGTGGTATTACAGCTGACTACCCTACGAAACAAATACGGAAATCATTTTTATGAATTATTTTTAATATAGCTGCTTTAACAATTCCAGTTAACCAACTCTGGGAAACCCACCTCCATTCCACTGATAAAAAACCCAGTGCATCCATTAATTTTTTCTCACCTCTAGCCATCAGGAACGTTACATTTTTTTGCTGGTAAGCCAAAGGCAAAAAAAAGAGAGAAAACCTAAGAGCATTTTATCTTTTTAACAAGTTTCCTGGAATCTCAAACCCTGTTACTCTTAAAATTATCGTCTTAATCTAGATTACTCACTAAATTATGCATAAGAGGATATAATTAATTTTGTTTATTAAGGTAGAGAGATCTAAATTTTCATTAAACCTCCCAGATGACTAAAATGCAGTAGCAGCCATTCACCAATACCCTTCCCTCTAGGAAAGGAACTCGCATAACCTAAGGCCTAAGTCCTCTCGGTAAGCACGCACTCCTTCAGTGCGCCGTCTGCACAGCACCCAGCAAAACGGCATTCTGACCATTTGCTGGATATTCGAGGTATTGCTGAAGGGCCCGGCCCAAGGCTTCTTCAGCTGGGCAGCGCAGAAAGAAGCGGGCCCTCGTGGACCCACATAATCTTGAGCACAGTGCTCTTTGCACCTACAGCCGTTGATGAGATGCCATCTCCAACAGGGAGCTGCTACAGATTCCTCTGCCTGTACATACATGGCAGCAGAGGGCATCGGCCCATCTACCCCACTGTACACTGAAGATGCAGAGATGCAATCTGGACTCCTCCTAGGCCATGACTCAAGGGTGGTATTGCTCACTACGACCAGAGAAAGAAAGGTGAATTGGGAACTATGACAAGTCATCCAGAAAAGTCCACCCCAGTCCCCTTTAATGCTGGGGTACCACATTTTTCAAGAACATCACCAAGCTGAGAGACAATTCTTAAAAATAAGGAAATGTTATAAATCCATTTTTATTCTGGAAGAAAAAGGGATAGACAGATGACGCACCAAGTCGCACATCATGATTTGGGCTGGGAACTGACACCTCTAGAATATCCTTCCCTTTCACTAAGCTTTGACAGAAATAGTTTTCCTGAATACCGTCAAACCTCCTTGCTACCCCCTTTTAATCCCAGATAATAATATATGCGTCTCTATTTTTCCTAGCACGCTAATCAGTTCTTAAAGTTTGAAGAAAGATTGTTGGTTGTCCATTTTGTTATGCAGGGAAAGGATTTCCTTCCAATGAAAGCTCACTTTGCAATTCTTTACATCAAGCTACATTCCAAAAGCTTTGCAAGTAATCTGACTGAGCTTTCTGGAGGATGACACCATCTGTCATTTGCAACCGACCCTAGAAGACTTAAGTGAAAGGAAATTATGTTCAGGAAATATCCATATGCTATACGGTCAAAAAGCAAGAAACTGTTGTGGTGGTAAATGTTAGATCCCTACAAATGCATTCTCCATCAGCAATAGTTGCCTTGCTAAATTTGCAATTTGAACTTCATGCAGTTTGCACAGATGTACACAGAGCTTTACAGCATATTATTTCACCAAATAATTGTACAGTCAGGTAATATGAATAGCAAAATAAAATTTTAAAAATAGTATTATTAACTTTACAACTAAATGCTATATTTAAAATGTAATTTAAATTTTGGAATTAAATCAAAGTAACCACCTAATTATGTTTGTAAAGAGGCCGTGCCATAAAAAAACCTACATGGAAGAACAAAGGAAAAAGCAACTACAGGTATTTAAAACTGCAGACACTGACATTCAAAAGACTAGAAATCTACCAGGTAAGAAGGAAAGCAAGCATTAATTCCTCAAGATTAGCCTCTTAATGCACCCAGCCCTTTCATTAACTCACTGTATCTTGCAAGTGGCTATTTCCCCTGCAGAAGCAGCCGGGGGCTGGAACCGAGGATGACAAGAGTGTCCATTATGTGCCTAACCTGGCCCTTTTTCTAGCAATTCAAAGTTCGCCCACAGCAAACAAGCATTATGGTTCAAACTGCTTTTTTAGGTTAAGTCATTAAGAAAACACATGCACCTACACCCATCCATAAACGTAGTCTAAATATTAGAACTGATTTGCTTCAAAGATAATGGTACAGTTAAAGGCACATAGCTTTCCTACGCTGCAGATGCTTTTAAACCAGGACAAAGGGGGTTAATATAGTTCTAGCTCACTCCTGTACAGCAGGAGAATTAGGCACACAAGGGAAAAAGCACCTCAACACAAACATAACCACAATCACACCAAGGGGTTGTGCTGCTTATAGCTCAGGAAAACACAGAGGCCGTGTTTAGGCCAGTCCTTTGTGATTCCAAGCAGAAGAGTAACATATCAAAGTCCAAAGGCTTTTTTCCCCCTCTCCTCATACTATCTACCTTATCTAAACTCGCCAGTGTACAATTTAAGCTCGTAAAGCTATCGTCTCTGAATATTCTTCAGATTTCTACAGCTCTAGAACATTGACAAGGACAAAACTCTTTCTAACAAGAAACAGAATAAAGTAGTTGGAATGCCCCTGTTACTATTCAAGAAGTAAACCAGCAACTGATTCAAGAATTTATGGTTACACATTATCTCCTCATATGCTGTTCTCTGTACTAAATGCTATAAATAATATCTAATTAGGAAAACTTATGAGCCTGTTGTTTCTAGCCTGAATCCCCCATTTTCCTACCACTTACAAACCAGCTCACGTCTAGTGCTCGCAAGGATTGCAAGAGATGTATCAATACAATCATCCAAACTCGGACTATGTGGGAGTCAATACTCAACACATTTCCTTTGAAATTCAAGTGGCATTATGTGATTTGACTTTTTCAAACCATGCACCTCTAGAAAAAGTGATTCATGTTACTTGGTATGAAACCCGGCATAAAGCTCAAGTAACCTTTCAACCTTGAAAGGAGATGCATACTCTCCAGCTACAGCCTAAAAACTGAATTCTCCTTATATTGTTCGTCGCAGTGTGCTTCAATATTCCGCCTCTAAGCAGCCCTCGTTCAGAAAAAACAACAGACAAAACCATCCTCAGATGGTTTCATTAAGCTGTGTCAGAGAAGGGCTTTAAATTCAACTTTGTTGTGTCGTTACAACGGAAAAAACTATACACACTTTCATACAGAAGAAGGCTCATATCCCAGCTGCTTCTGTCTTTCTGTTTACAGCAATTGTTACTTGAAATGGTAATAGAAAAGATGTATTGAAGCTAAATCATTTAATCTAAGATTTATTTTTCTCCTTGGTAAGTGTTCTTTTCTTTCCCAACACTATTTCATTTAAGAAAGCACAAGTAAAGAAGAATAAAACACATAGCGTTTTTCTCCCTCCTAGTGCTGTAGAGTACAAAATCGTGCTGCGAGCAGTAATTCCATATTAAATACATATATATTTATTCTGTAGGCAGAGTGTCCAAGATTTTGCTCAGTAAAAGAGATATAGTCCTTGCTACTTAGACTTCAGGCCTAAGTCCTCTTCAGGACATTTGCATTTACAGGAAGGTCATCAGAACTTCGTGAATGCTACTAGCACACAGCAAGCGCTACAGACGAAATGTTGAATCCGTGGCAAAGTGACTGAGACGCCTCTCTAAAACTGGACAAATGAGAGCAAATATTCTTATTCTGTGTGCATCTATACAGGATCTTTACAGAAATTTACAAGTTTTCACAAAGGCAATAGCTTATAACCAGACAACTTTTGAAAGTGCCAAGCACTGATACAACCTCAGAAGAGGGGGTGAAGGCAACGATATCCATTAAGAATATATCTGAACCACAGACTACTTTTTCAGAAGACAAGCACACAGATATAAAAAAGAAACCGCACCTACGCCCTCATTTAAACAACGCTATTAAGAATGTCCTTAAGTGCTCTGCTGTACTGAGTGATTATCACAGAAGTCTATTACCTATGAACTATTTACAAAAATAATTTGTTGCAGAAATCCCCAGGGGTAAACTTCATGCCTCTTCTGGTTACAGCTGCACCACCCACAAGAACTTTTCATCCCTCACCAGAGGGAAAACAAGACTACAACAGTGGGGAAGTAGGATGCGGCATATTGAACAGCACAAGTCAGAGTTGTTGAGGGAAGAAAGAGTGGCCTCCCACCTGACAAGGGTGACTGAGCCAATAAATGCACCAAGAGATGTCCCGCTTGGAAAGTCACCGGTCTGTCATGGAGCTGTGGTTTCCCCTCAACCTTCTCACCTACATCTCTCAGAGTAGAGGAGCAGATGAGGGTGCTGCCTCCCCATCAGCACCATTTGTCAGGTGTGAAGGTTGAGTGAGGACAGCTTTAACACTGAGGTTCAGCTACCAGTGCCAGCACAGACATGCCTTACATAAGCGTGCCAGGTGTCTGGAGTAGCAGATAGACTGTGTAACACTTTTCAACCTCTTCATTTAACCTTATAAGCATGCGTACATTTCACTGTTCCCATATTAGCAACAGAAGAGGCAGTAAAAATTGCGCTGTTGTACGTAGCCTTGAAACGAGCTTTGTTGCATAGGCTTAATGGCAGGCTTTGACACCTCTACTCCACTGTAAGCCTTCCAGTCACCTTCACATCTTCCTCCCTGAATAGGTTCTGAAGTTACTGCAGATGTTTCTGAAGGAAATGATGTCACCAAGAGCAGCTGACATCAGGATCAAGTGTTCCATTTTGTATCCCACTTCAGCAGGAACCATGAGAGCAGTAGTGAGGCTGAGGGTGTGCAGAGAGACAGAAACAGCATGAGGAAAATGGCAGTGGGTTTAGAAAAAATCCATTGTTTTCGCCACATACACACTGCTTTCTGTCTTAAAACACTGACAGGTAAGCACTGATTAAATCATAATCAAAACCATGCATTCTCCTATACAGTGAGAAAAGGCTTCCCCCACAAAAAAAAAAAAAGATGAATTAGTATGCTGTAGTCATCAAATGTTTGAAACATTACAGTGAGGACCAAATTGAACTAGTCTGTAATATGAAAAAGTGCTTAGGAAATGACTGTATAAACACAGGTTGAGGTGGCTCACTGTTTAGAAGCACGGGATTAAAATCTACCCCTGCCATGACTTACCGCAATCTTTGATACTGTAACTCTTTTCTACAAGATATTTTCACCATTTTTTTAATTTATTCTTACATAGTGCTGCATCACCTCCCATTGTTACAGAAGTATTTTTATTCTACATTTCCATTAGATAACTCAAGAATATTCAAGATATTTAAATGACAAAGAACTAGGTTACATGTAATTACAATTTTTTCCACACACATCTATTCTTACACAGCCGCGGGATTTTAATGTTAAGAATACAAGGCTGAACAAAAAAATAGGAATTTTAATTCTGTAAACTGAAGTATATAAAAGCAAATAAATGCTCAGCGCTCAAGTCAACAGTTACGACTTTTCTAATTGTGCTGTAAACCACAAGTTCCTCAAGGGAAATAACGTATCTTCTCTCTGCTTGGGTAATGTCTTCCAAAAATTGGCATTTTGAGTACATTAGAAGATTTGTCAGAAACAAGTGTGAATATCAGTTTTGATCCATTAGAAAGTGGTTCACATTTCAAAACCCACAATGCAACCAATCTCAAAAGGGTTTTAATTTGTATGAAAACATATAACCATCTCTCTTCTTTTATAAATAACGTCAGTGGAAAACTTCAAAGAAAACTTAAATTCTTTGACTGAAAAGAAGGTTGATAGGATGCAGCTCTTTAAATCACTGCTTTCCCTTCGCATGCTACATTTCAGCCTGCTGGGAAAACAAATCCTGCAACTTTTCACTTCAAGGGCTAAATCTGCTTTATAATTACTGATGCTTATGCTGATTCTATTTTACTTAAAATGCAGAGAACCTTCCAGAAATATTTAATAAATCCGTAATTAAAAAAACCTAAATGCTCAGAATAGAGATAACTGAAAAAAAAAACGAGGGAAAAGAAATCCAAGCTACTGCACCAAGATACCCAAGAGCAAAAAAACCCGAAAACTTGCTTCCAACCAGAGGAAATACCTAAGTCTTTAGTCTTTCAGATAGGTCCAGACTTCTTTGTTCAAGGGCAAAGTCAGATAATCTACATGTTACTATCCTCAGTACAGGACAGCAGGATAAACCAGCGAGATTTAATCCAGAGAGCACTCCTACTTTTTAGCACGTCCTCTGCATGTATCCAGTAATGCATCCTGACAGATGTGAGTTTGGAGGTTGGTCTTATTCATTTATTTTTCAGTTTCATAAAGTATGCTTTTCTCCATTCCCCAGACCACTTATCAGAGGAAAGGAACTTGATACAGAAATGTGAATTAACACTTGGGAAAACAAGCAAACAAAAACCCCCACAAACCCTCTCCACCCACCTAACTAGAGTTGTCAATTACAGTCCCCCGGCACTCACTACAAACAAGTACAAGCATCAGAGTGCTATAATAGAATAAATACCGCAATAAAGTCACTCCCTTCAGGTAGACTACTAGGAGAAAGAAGAGTGTAAATTGAAGAAGGGTTGCTAATGTCTCTGCCCTGTCTAGGCAAACTCCCTGTGCTACCCACCCACTTCACCAGGAAATGAAGCTGGTGACTTGCCACCAGCACTGCACATATAAAACGCCGGAGATGATTGTTCAGCCTTTGCAACTATCCAAGATAAACTGAGCAGAAGCATCCTCCCAGGCATACAGGAAAGGCGTTACAATTCAAAATTGAACTCAAGTTGCATCCAAGAAGATCTGGAACCTGTTTCATTTTAAAAACACCAGAAGTTTCCCAACAAAAACCACAGCTTCAAGTGTTTTTTGGGGATGCCGTGAGGAAGCAATTACCACATGGAAAGGGGAGCCATCAGGAAAGTTTTGAAAAAATGAAACCCTGAACATCAGAGCTACTGCGGCCCTTTGGATAAGTGAGCAACATCTCTCTACTGGAAATCTGCATTGGGCAAGTATATTGTATTAAATAAGACAAAGAATATATTCTGCCTGGTTACAGCACTTGCCTCCCCGCTGCTACTTTTAGGCTGAAGCCCTGTGAGCATTCCCAAAAGTGCAAATACTAATGACTACTATTAATCACTTCATGTTTGGACACAGCAGATAAGCTTCATCTTTTTTTCAGGATGAGAGGATTCTAGTCACAACTTCCAGGGTTTTAAAATGTGATCTCCCTGGTTCCTCAGCTCACCATAAGAAGGGAGAATATTTGCACAGACTAAATCATCACCCACTGATTCGTGCCTGCATGGCAAGTATGTGCCCTCCGGCCAACAAGGTTCAGAATTCATCAAAAACAACATACCGGCAGATTCGGACTTGGGATGATTTCTCCCACCCACATACGTAATTGCACATTTATTACCTACACAAATTAACAGCAGACACAAATAAAAGCAAAGTTCTGCAAATAAGTAGCAGTGATAATGGCAGCAAAAGAGAACAGAAGACTCAATATTTCAAAGAAACGTTCAAGATAAACATTCAAACAGAAAGTCTATAGATCAAACAACTGGGCCATCATGTTTTATTGGCACATGTAGAGAGGCACTGGAATTTGCTTTGTGTTTTGAAAAGTACAGTGGATCTTATGAACCATTCACCTCCCATCAGATAGGGAAGAAAAACAACTAGTAGAACCAGCAGAAACAGGATAAGGAAATCCACACTAGCATCAGTAAAGTTATTCTTGGTCCATTAGAACACTGGAATACAATGGAAAGAGGCAACCACTCTCCTTCATGTTCCCTTATTAATACAAATCAGAGCCCTAGCGAACCTGCTGGCCCTGTACTATTCTCATCCCTCCTAAGTGGAGGTGGCTCCTACACCCTCCTCATATCTCATTGTAGAAACAGATCTTAATCTAGCTCTTAATCATCATCTTTCATCTGCTTTCTGAGACATTGTTTTCTTCTCTCTGAAGGCAACCTCTTTAGTTTTCCTACATTTTAACTTTTGTCTGTCTTAGCAACATAAAGGTAGGAATTTTCACCACTGTGGCGAGAGGGAACTCTTATGATTAGTATTTTTGGAGAAGAGAAAGAAAAGCTGTGTGCTGAAATCAAAGACCAATTTTTATAGGACCAGAAAGTCCCTGCTGTGGCCCTTGGCTCCAAACACACACATGATAATCTTTCGAAGCATCCTCCATCTCATCAACAGTCTTAACTGTTTCCTACCTGGAAATCTAGCTATCTCTTCTACTTTCCAAGAAATAAGGGAAGGAAAACACTTACATACTTTTTTTTATTTTCTTTTTCAATGTAACACTATATCTGGAGAACGTATATTCATAAAGTGGAAAAACTGAAGTCTTAAATGATAACAAGTGGGAACATATAATTAGTAAGACAGGTGGATTGCTTATTTGATTCCATTTACCAAAGTGTCTTTTTGCATTATGAGTTAAACAAACCAAAGTCATTTGGAAGGAATGACATCATTTTTCTGTTGAAAGTCTTAGCACAGGACAATAATTAATTAATCTCTTAAAAATAAAAAAAAATTTTGAGTGTCACTGCTGACACACAGACACAAGATTAGGTTTAGGTTTACGTTCCCAAAACAATAAACTGTCAAAAAATTATAATTTCCCTATTCCAAATCTCTATAGCCGCAAGACCAACAGTACCTTAAGCCAAGAGCAGTAGCCTACATTTAGAAGGTGAATACGCATCTAGTGTTGACTGAAAGCATTATTACTGTTTTTAAAATTTCAGATGACAATTTCTGTTAGAACACAGTATGCCCATTCATTGTACACTACACATCTATTGTTCTTCCCACAAACACTGAAAATAAAGAAGAAAGATAACTGATGGTTTTAGACAGCCAGAAGTTTTAGCTAACAATACTCAACATGAAACTATAACTAGAAATCAACCTTGAGAACTGTTAAATTACTGGGCATTTTCCCCAAAATCAATGGGAAGTAGAAAGCTTTCTGAGAAACTGACAGCACCGTAACATCACTCACAGTGATTCAGAGTCTGTTCTCCCATGGTAAAGCTTTGAAAGACCAGAAATGGCCAAAAAACATTGCATTGTTGTGAGCAATGCAGGTATGGAAGAAGAGGATTAAATGAATGGGGAACACACTACTTGCAATGCAGTATGCTAATTAATAGCAGGAATAAGCCTGGAGAAAATCCTGTGGTGTGACAGGAAATCCCCATCTATCAAGGAGCAACATCAATGATAACACCTGCTCCCGTGTTGTGCTCGTACGCCAAGCTTCCAGGGCGCCTGAAGGAATCTCTTGCGTCCCTGGGACTAGAAGGTGTATCTGTGTACAGATAGTCTCAAGTGTCGTGAAACTAGTGCAAAGAACGAGGGTAGGAGGGATAAATTAGGAAAATTTTCTCAACTGGCAACTCTGAACTACGTTATGGCACGACAGCTCTCCTGCCGCTGTGACCACTGATCTCATTGTGACAGCACAGCCTGACGCACAGCTCTCTTCATTTAGCCACAACAAGAAGCAGGTACGGTACGAGGAAAAAAAACCAGAAAATAAATCACAGCCATCTAAGGCACAATAATCTCTAAATGGGTGACACCTTTCCTATGCATTTTGGTATTATGCCCACATATACCAAGTTAAAACCAAGACAGTAAAACATCGATTTGAAAAACAAAAATTAATGTTAGCACATGGGCTTTTCTCCACTAAAAAACTTTCAGCAACCTCAAAGCAAAAAAACATCCTGGATAGTACAGCCTACAACTGCATTTTAGTATGCATATTTAGTATGCATATGCTTTTCACAGGCATAGTCAAGCAACATTAAAGCTGTAACAGCATGTTTTAAGAAGAACAAGATGCATGAACCACAAGTTCCAAGGAATAAACCACAACTTCTGTTTCAAAAAATCCTGTTGCCTCTATGTTTAGCCGTGAATGGCAGGTAAGCTGTCAGTATGGCTTGTATACACACACAGAAAAGAAAACTGGAATTACAAAACCTGTCTTGCTACCAAGACAGAAGACCCAATATGGCACTACTGCGGCTGTTCAAAAGGCCTAGAAAATTGTGCTTATTTGAATGGAAATACTACAGAGCAATGGATGTAGCAAAAATAAAAAGCTTTACAAGTGCTTTAGACTGCTGGAGAAAGGGATGAAATTGAGAACTTGGAGAAACCAGAGCTACAGCCAGAACTGATACTCATTTGTCTTGATATTCCTATGTCTGCTCAGACAGCAAACGGTGCCACCAGAGAGGGCGCCAATTGCCATTTACTAGATTAACATAGCGGTTTTTGTCAAATCCACGAACACGGTAGTCTAAAACATAGCAAAAGCAAAGTTTATTTCCCCCATAAGATGCCTGTCTCACATAATTTAAGTGCCACAACAGCGAAGCAAGCAGTAAAGCCAAGCGTTCTTCACGCTGTCCCAGGACTCTGTCCCTACATTTGCCTGCGGACTGAAAAAGAAGCTGCTGACTGTTCAAATCTTAGTCTTCACGCAAAGGTGACTGTGGTCCCCATTCAGCTTATTTTTCCGCAAAACAGCCAGAAGGTCCCTGTAGAACCTGCAGGAGGCTTACCTCCATCTCAGCACAGCCCCAGCAGAAGACAAATGCTGTGCACCACCTAGCTCTTATTTTCAACACCAGTGGCTTCTTTTTTTGTGTGTGGAATAAGAAACCGATAAGTAGGATGAAATTCTATCTGTCTTTTCAAAACTTAGAACCACGTTAATTTATTGCCATTTTCTCATTCTGAAATCTGTTCTCACTACTGAAATATTACACTAACTACTACACAAGTAAAAGGACTGAAACTGAGTATTATTTAGGTGTCATACCTTCAGTAAATAATGATTAAAAATAATGTCCTTCATCCAAATGTCTTGCAGTGGTACAGATCACAGATATGCCTAACAACGTGTGTGTTTGTAGGTACAGAAAGGCTCTGGAAAACATTTCAACGTCAGCTGCACATCTCACTCTTCTCATTAAAAGTATTTTTTAAATTAAGCTCAATTATAAACCAGATTTTCATAAAAACCAACAGCTCCAAACTGCAGCCCCACTTATGCCTTCAATCAACCAGGTCTTCCAGAAAAGCCTGGCAAGTTTCAGAATTTACGCTTTCAGCTGCGTCCCATTCTACGCAAACTGTGCAGAACCAACATTATGACAATAAATTAACTTCTACAGCATAAGCTATGCATTAACGTCCCTCACTCCACCCAAAACACAGGCTGTGGCGTGCCCAAAACACAGCAATTTCCATTTGATTCTACAGCTGCCAACTCAAGACTTTATTACAAACAACACAGCCAGCACAAACCCTCCTCTGGGATTTCCAGGAAAAGTTCCGCAAGACCTTTAAAACACAGAATTAAAAAAAAACTGGGGGGGATAGAGAATTGAAAACACCATGTCTGAAGATGGTCACTAGCAAGACTTCTCTTTACATACAAGTCAGTTGCAGGAAGCCCTAGCTGTCAAAAGCCAGGTTTGTAGCGCCTTGGTTTCTCAGTCTCAGCTGCTAGTAAGACTATACCCTCTATACATGGTTATAAATGAAGGAAGGAATAAATTGATACATCACACTTCCACATCCAGAACTTCAACATCACTCTTAGAAGGACCTTTCCTTTCTATTAAACTATGATTTTGGTATGAGACAAATGAAGACCGATGATGTTCTTGAAAATTTTTCAATGAGCTGTTCTAGCTATTGCCAATCCATTACCAGAAATCACTTAACAGTTAATCTCTAGAAAAGCTGACCGTGTAGGAACCAACGTAAGATCTGAACAGATACATAACAGGATTGCCTCCTGCAAGTTCTGTACAAAGCAGAAAAGGTTATGTGGCTCAAGAAGAAATTACTCCACAGCATATATATGGCTATAACATATATCCTATGGGAGGGGGAAATAAAAAACAACTACTTTTCTTTGAAGGAGAAAAGAATTCTCTTCCCCCACATGCGGCTTTTAATCAGTCTCAAAACAACCACAGGAAGTCCGGGTGGTTGGTGCTTCAGCAGAAGAGCTTCCCGTGCTACCACACACTGAAAGGGGGAAGTGGGTTATGATACTGCCACAATCAAACCACCAGAAAAGCTTGATTTTGGTCTCAGAATGTTTCACTTCTTCACACTGCACAATCTTACCAGGAACCGTATAAGGTAACGGCTGGATTGGACATCAAACTGATTTGCCAGTAAAAATGGTTTTCCTCTTTGAAGGCATTTTGGCCATTTATTTCAATTAGTTTTTGCTTGTAAACAGCAACTTTCTGTATCTTACAGACGAACTACCGCAAAGAATGGCTGAAATACATCAATCCACTGTTCAAGATGCAGATCAATGCTATAATCACATCTCTCAGAGAGAAGAGTAGCATAAAGGAATTACAGAAATAAAAAAAGAAACATTACCCCAACATTTTCATGTCCTTCTCCATTTCCTTTCCAAAATCAAGCAGAAAACCAAAAGCATAGCCGACAAAGAGCCCATACAAAGCTGCTCCGCACCAATGCAACCACTCAACTTTCCAATACCTTTCAGTGCAGCTTTACAGTAACGCATTTCTGCTTCTGCTCTCTTCCAACTCATCTTCTGTCTCAAAGATTATACATTGACGCTACAGACAGTATCTCATATATGCTGCTCCCAAGTCCTCCCAACCCAGCAAAGCTTTGTTATTACCATGTTGCTACTGCCTTCCTCATCAAGTCTACACTTTGCAAACCAGTCTCTAATTAAAGCCAGACAAGTTTGCTTAATAACTACAGTCATTAGTACCCGGTTTCAGGTGCGGCCTGCGTAACACTCGATTTTCATTATTTTTACTACGTTACAGCAATAATGTATTTGTTGCACTCTTCAGCATTGCTTTTGGAATGAGTGAGACCAGTAAGCAAGTGCTCATAAAAAGAAATAAGCCTTAAGCTTCAGTTAATGTAAGCTTAGGAAAAAAAAAGAAACAGAATAACAAACTATTAAAAAAAAGTACAGTAGAAGTGTTATTAGAAGTAGCCATACTACCTTTCCAAGCACTGTACATGGACCAACATATATTCTATGCATATGTATAAAAACCCCCATATTTAGGTTGATCTCTGTGATTTAAAAATATAAGCTAATGCTGGGGGCAGAAGCTAAAGAAATTATAGTTACATACACTGAACAATCAAGTATTACCGGTAATCTATCAGCTAAACTGCAGAATGCATTTGTATTAAAGTGACAAGAACATATAAAATCAGTAGTAACAATCCTGGGAGCAATGTCTGAATAAATGTGACATGAATTCAGGTCTTGCATGCAAATCAGTTTAAATACAGTTTCCAAATACTTCATACGCTTCCTGGCATGGCAATATTGTTATAAAGCAACATCTCCAAAACAACCTAAATTACGGCATTTCCAAATCCTAGGAAACATAAGACAGTGTGCACGTATCAACATCTTTCTGTTTAAAATTTTATTCTTGATATCGAGGCATTTATCCATACAGGTCTGTAGAAGACAATCTAAAATTACTTTTAACTATAAATTAATAGAAATCTTTGTTCAAGAGTTGCTAAAGAGAAACCACCACCTCCCAGAAAACTTTTCCAAGAAACATCACTGGTATAAGCTAAAACATAAGCAGACCACTTGTGAGGACACAGATTGAGAAGTCTAAGACTGCTAACCCAGCCAGGAAATACTGTCATACTTTAGGCACTACAAGCTGTGTGTATAGCACCGAGCAGACACCTTCGCAGCCAAAACCTAACAAAGCACTCTAGGTATCCCCTGGACTTTGTGCTACTAGTGGAAACGTAACCCAAACCACAGAGGAGGCTGGCCCTCGCTGGTCCGTAAGCAGCCCAACCAGCCCAGTGCACAACAACGTGCTGTTGTTCTATGCCAGCACCAGGGCGGCAGCTGAACCAGTTGGCCCAGTACCCTACAGTGGTCTGTGGGACATCAAAGGTTGGCTGTGACCTGAGCAGACAATCAGGATGTGTTGGTGTAGAGTTACAAAGTTCTATCTAAGAGGTCGCTCACAGATGAATTTTAGTACAGCAGTACAATCCCTTTATAAAGCAGTATATTGGCTTCTTTGTGAAACTAGCTTTCAGGTTCCTCACAAACCTAGAGAAATAAATACAAAATTGTTTTCTTCTGTATAAAGCTTACTGCAAAATTAAAGTTCAGTTCCTGAGATGCGCAAAGTAGCTTGAACACACACACACACGTAACATAATTGCAGTCTGTAAAGGATAGATTCCGTGGTTCTTTCCCTTAAAGATCCAGGTAACCATGTTAACTGAGATGCTGACGAGGAAGGGGGTGAGCAGCTAAGGAGTAATTAGCAAAGACAAAAATCACAACCTGTTGTCATCAGACACCCACGCCACAGCAATAAAGTGCTGTATTCCCTTCAGAAAGTATAATCAGTACAATCTTCTCCACAGAAAGGAAAAGGCAATAACAAATCAAGTAAAGCTTCTCAGGTTTGTACATACACTATGAAATACAATTCAAGGCATACCTCCTTACAAAGAAATTCAGTTGTGCTTTCTTCTTGGTCAAGACGCTGTCAGTGTCAACATCACCTATCCTACCACGTGGCACTGACCTTCTCATCAGCTCAAACCCCATGGTGCTGTCCCAGAAGGACTATTCCTCTCTTGGTAATGCCACTGCCCAAGACAAAATTTCTGCTTTTAACCACTAATTCCTAATATGACAAGCAAAACTACTCAAGACAGACACGTATGAAACAAAAATAGGGCTAAGATGTCAAGACTTTCCTAGACCATACCAGCCCTTTAATCAAGTAAGGAGAAAAAGGTTCTTAGATGATTCAGTACGAAAAAAATCAGATCAGATTTCTTACTTCTTCACTAACTCTTAGCATGGCTTCAGTAAGGCTAAAGATCACTCACTAATCAGAGATTAGCTAGAGTCAGCTACTCTGAACAGTCACATAATCAAGTCACACAGTCTTACGGCAGGCCTTCACGCAATCCCGTACTAGGAGGTTCACAGAGACCACCTCCGGCCCGCTGGAAAACACCTGAACATCAGAGTTACTTGGCTTTATTCTTCCTTCAGCGGCAAAACGCAGACCTTGTGTAGATTGCTACCAAATGGCAAAATGCATGAGAACAAAGGGAAAAAAAAAAAGGAAAATAAAGTTGTTACCACTTACAATCAGCATACAAACCTGCATATTTTCATATTTTCAAAAACCTACATTATTTTTGGGTTAAAAGCAACTTCATTTTCCTAATTTTTAAGGGAACTTTAAAAATTATTATCCCATGATTCAGGTGCTTAATACAAAGTTTCAAATAAAAATACAGAAATCTCAGGTTTGAAAAATATTTTCGTGCTTTTCCTTCAGTCCAGCATTTTCTTTCACATGTAAGATCATTCACCTGCAGGATCTTCAACAGGAGCAAGGAAGCACCCAAGCTAGGTCATTTAACTTCCAAGTGCTGCCGAATGGGAATGCAACTGACACTATGAGAAAGCAAATTTTTCTTTGTACATTATCATATTAGGAATTCAGGCACTGGTTTAACAACATGAGGGTCATACTTAATCATCTTAACTCATGCAAGCAGCAATAGCCTAAAAATATCCAAGAGAGGAAGTGTTCTCTTTCTTAAGAGGAGCATATGCTTAGGCACCTTGTTAAACTGAACTTAAACTCTTAAGAGATGCTGTTTAAGGAAGGTCTTCAGGACTTCCCCCCCCTTTTTTTTTCTTCAAGACATAAGAGGTTATCTTATTGAAATGCACTTCACCTGAAGAAAACCTCTTGGGCCCACAAGAATGTTTTTACAGAGTTTAAAAAAAAAAAGATGTCTAAAGTTACACCGTAGCACTTGAGATTAAATTAACCCAAATAAAAGATAAGCGTATGTTTTCGTTCTTTTTCTCCTCTTACTCAAATCATTAGGACAGACAGAATTTCTCTATCAGTGTTCACAAGACTGCATCCCGCAAGTCTTCAGAATACGGTAAAAGTTAACTCCTGCACATTTAATTAAATACTTCCAAATCACAGATTGTAGAAACAGATTCATTTCAGCTAGGACACCACCAGAAGGTAAATTAAACACAACAACCTTACCATCATAGTTCAACCTTAGTATTGTAGTTTGAGAACTGAACTACTTACTTCTGAAAAACGTGCTCTTTTCCAGAAAAAAAGTGATTAATTACACTAAGTAAAATATTATACACTCAACTCAAAGAGATTTAGTATATTCAATATGAGAGCTATCTTCAACAGCGGCAATCTTAAAACATAGAAAAGAACTATTTTTCATAGCATTCGATAATCTTTGAAATGTTACTGTGATCACAGAAAAGTCATTTCTACTTGCTTCTTCCTACTAATTAAAAAGGCAAAGAGCAATAATCAAGATGACAGAAGCCAAGAGTAAGATGAAGAGAGAAATAAACCAGATGGCATGGGAATATATTTATATAGTCTTAAATTATTCCCAAATTATGAAAAAAGAAAGATCAAAATGTTTTCATTTGCCCTATAATCAGCGTTCTTTTAGAAAAGCGTTTTCAGATATTTTTATGTAAAGCAAATTGTGAATTCTAATTAAGATATAGCTGTAAGCCAGGATCCTCTGTCATACAATTAATCTTAAATCCAGCCTCTAGCCGAGCAGGGTACAGATGGAGTTAGACAGATGTAATTACAAAGTCCACCAGCAGTAAGCCACTGGGAGAGGTTGCAGGCTTTCCTGTATTTCTGCTTTGTTCTGGGTCATAGGCTATTTTTGTCAAAATATAGCAGGAAGCCACAGCTACTGTGATACAGTCACAGCACTTTAGTATTAACTTTAGTTTGCCTCATGTATTTCAAGGCACTAGTTTTGAAAATAATAACGACTGCACTCTTATTTCTGGGGGCTGCACCAACACAGGGCTGGAGTAGGTATTGCACTCCCAGTTTCGTTTCTGTCCTTCGGGACAAACTCCACCCTTCTCTGCTTCAAACCTCCCCAACCGTAAAACTGCATTTTACTACTGTTCTGAACCTGTACAGTGAGATTAATTGTTGAAAAAACATCATTTTGAACATAAATTGTAAGAAAAATAAGATGTAACTTCGTAAGTCGTTTATGTTTTCATAATGCATGACCTGCTCTGTCATGGTGTTCACATTCACATATTAGTTTCCTCTGAATGCCAGAAACTCTCTCCAAAAGTCTTCAATTTGTTACTGTTGCTATCATCCATGTACTCATGGAAATCAGCAATTTTTGCCAATTTTGAGAAACAAGACAAATATACCCCGTTCCACCTAAGAAACAACTTTTCGCATGAAAGTAAACTGACATCTTTACACTCAGAGGACAAATTTTACCGTCCCATATCCAAACACGGTATAGCAGCTGTAACTCGACTATACTTCTATAATTTCCCATTCTCTGATAGCACCAGCATTCAAAATGAATATCCAATAGCAAGGCTTATGACATCTAGTTTGACATTTTACACTAACTGCAAA
>VZSC01014760.1:36697-50089 GCA_013398225.1 Steatornis caripensis | reverse complement strand
CAAACACAGTATAGCAGCTATAACTCGACGATACTTCTATAATTTCCCATTCTCTGATAGCACCAGCATTCAAAATTAATATCCAATAGCAAGGCTTATGACATCTAGTTTGACATTTTACACTAACTGCAAACCCACAAACACACTTTCTGCTTAGCGTCTGAAAACAGAATTAAGATTGTACATTTTAAATGTTAATACGTTTCCACTTCAGTTCTGCAAGTAGCTTTTGAGCACAGCAAAAAAAGCATTTCATGATCTTATGTGAACCATTTGCGTATCTGAACGTAGCAGCAAAGACTAGCAGTAAATTTGCACGAATCGTTTTACCACGGTTATCCCACCCAGGCAACTACAAAATCAACTACACCTCCCATGTGCTTGCAAAGTGCTTTTTCTATGAGTTTCACACTATGGTTGAAAAAGTAATCACAAAACAGACTTACACAACTAAATTCAAATCTGGTAAAACATTCAGAGGCAAATTCTTAACTTTAGGATCATGAACTGACAAATTTAAGAACACACTGGAGTTAACGATTTTCATACACATTATCAGCTATGGATCACCGCATACCTGACCGTGGCCAAGCCCTGGACTTCAGCTCAACAAACATCCTGACCTTCAATTTTTGTGTTCAAACCAGTATGTTTTTGTGTTCAAACCAATATGCAAAACCAGATGTATTTTACTAGAGCAGCAACAACTACAACAGTACTGGTAAAGAAAGCTTTTTTTAAACATTTCTTATATGTGTCAGGGAATTCTTCATGCAAACTCTAGTAGTGAGGACAATCTCAGCTAACTTAATTGACTTCGTATCAAAAAACACCCTCAGGGAATGCACACAATTGCCACCACAGAGGAAGTTCAAGAAGTTTGCTCTCGCTTCTCTCACCCACTCAACTCCACCTCTTGGCCTTCAGTTTCTGCGAAGCTCATCATCACTCCACCCATGCTACAAAGCTGAGAGACCCCCAAGCCCAGGCTTGCTGGCACGCTCTCCTCTGACCCAGAGCTCCCAGAACACCTGAGTTGCAAGGCAGGTTGAAAACAGTGTTAAACCCTACCCCTAACCCAAGCCTATGAAAGGTTACATAGCTCTGCAAACAAGCTCAGGGCTTAAGCAAGCACATATAATTGCCCATGATCAATTTTTTTCCCCTCACAGAACTTGAAGGGAGACCCAGCAATGAGCTGCCTCATACTCCATTAACGATAGATTGTTCACACCCCGCTCTGAATACGGACCCTTTCCCCCCTCTTCACCACGGCACAAGTCCCAGCATCCTTCAGAGATGGTCATTCCGTTACCATCATTCTCACCCTTACCTGCACAATGTTTATTCCCAATTTGTGCACTAGGAAAGTAAGGCAGAACAATTAACATCAGTAATGCTGGATGTTCAGCTTAGACATTGACAAAACGGCTGAAATTAAATTATACAGAAGGTGGTTGGCAAAGAAAGCTGCTCTCTAAAAGGCCATTTTCAGGAGGATTATTTAAAGCTGAAATTGTTTTTTACACTAACGTGATATGAGCACTCTTATCTTAAGCATTAGCAGGTTCACTCTTAATGAAGCTCTTAGTGAACACAGAGCTGTCTAGAAGACTCAGAGTAACAGCTTGTCCCTGTGACACCACTTCCAGCCAAAAATGCAGATACGCACTGTATCTGATAGAGACAACAGAATGAAACTTCCAAGGGCCCAAAGTTACTTTATTTAAACCCTATTCTTGATCTGATACAGGTTATAGGGAAAAATACATACATACACATATATATATATATATGTATTTCATTATGCTAATAAATCCATAAAACACCCACAAAGCACTTGCTCTGAAGGGAGTTTTAAAAAAAACCTGCATAATTTCAGTAAGACCTGTGATATGAATAAGCATTTTGACAAACCCAAATTTTATGTTCACAAGGCTGCAGATGTATTTATTTATAGAGCACTTATTTCTAAAAAAAAACCCAAACCAACAAGAATCCCCCCCTTCCCCCAAAAAAAAACCACCAGAAACTGTTGGAGCAGAAAGACCAACTTCCTTGAATCACTTTTGTCCAGCATAACAGAACACAAGAACAATTTTATTTCTTCAAGAACTTTCAAAACGTCCTTTCTGGAAAAGCCTACTCACTGGTGTACCTCGCAATCCAACAAAGACACAGGCCCTTCGTTTCAACTTCCCAAGATGCCACACCTATTTGTTATCTTTATTTACAAATGCTCAGAACAACTTTACTGTCCAGAATAACTGCAGAACATACGCAGCAGGCATTTGTCTTTTATGTAATTTCTTTGAATCAGAATTTATTTAATTTTGAAAAAAGTGTCACTGATCTTTACCCTTTTTGAGTCTCACTGAAAAAGTCGTTAACATAAAGATATCTCTCAAGGGAATGCAGACTTATTTGAGCTACTAGTGCTTTCTTACAAGCACAAGCAGAGATCACAGAAGTGGCTCCCAGGTTTAGTTTACAGTGTCATATAGTATCTTACCATAATTATAAGCTCTACTTAGATCATACTGCTGAGAGATGCAGGGAGAACAACACAAAAAATACAAATTTAGATTAAAATTCTGTAGTATTAAACAGGATTAAAGAAATCACTTAAAACAGTATATTCCATTTCATCACCATTTAAGATGTGCACATTTGCGTGGGCATTAGTGCATATACATAACGGGTCCCCTAACACCACCATCATGAAAAGATCCCGAGTGCTCATTCAGGAAAGCCGAGAAGCCTATCTTCACAATACACTCCATGCAAACTGCAAAACACATGAGGACAGCAGAAAATAGAGAACAGAGATTAACTAGCCAAATGAGAACCTCCTCCATACGCTAACAAAGTTCAGCTGAAATCATTAAGAAAATTAAGCACACTCTTAGTGATTTTCTGAAACAGATCTAGAAAAGAAAGTTGTTTTAATACTAAGTATTCCACATAGAACGTGGATACTATCCAACATCTGGTATTAGTTGGAATTAAATCAAAGGCCAAGGTCTCATGATCTAATCGACAAGGTCAGAAATCCTAAAGCCCCACTGATCCAAAGTCATCTCTTCTCACTGTCATAAAGACCAGGGAAGCTATACCCATGACAAATTTATTATCTTTCACGGGCTAGTATTTCACCACAATGTGCTATAAAATGGTTTTAGTGATTACTGTGTATGTGTCTTACTTGATGACACTGTATGCAACACACTTGAGCAAAACTTCAATTTGGGGTCTGGTTTTTTTCCCCCCTTTATCTTTCCCTTAAATACACTGTAGGAATAAACTAAATAATTTTGATAAGACAGAACAGGTCTTTAAAAGTCTCACCTACTTTCAATATAAAGATTTCACCCCCCCACAGCGTTTTTCATTACTAAAGCAGCGTGTATTAAAAATTTCCATACATAAATGTACACATATAATTGCATTTGATGAGATAAATTCACAGAACATTTTATGTGGATTCCCTACTTCAGCTACTACAACCCTCAGACACCATCTGGCTCGTGTCCATGAGAAAGCTAAACAGATTCAGAGCAAAATCAATAAACTCGACACTGTATTGTTGCAATGCAGAGATGCAGAATAATTCAAAAAGAATTTAACTTTCCAGAGATGCTGAGCAACACGCAGCATAGCACCCTGAAATTCCTTACACGGGAGCACACTGTACAGCACAGTACACGCAGTAAACTGCTCACCACCGTAGCCAGTTAACAGCCACGCTGCAATCCTTACAGTTTCACTGGTCTGCCTTTACCTTCTGGTTATCGCTGGAAAGGAGAAAATCGGGGACCCCAAAAGAGCAAAAGTTCTGTACTAAAGCCATACTGGCTTTTTGCAGCACTTCCTGAATTTGCTACAGTTGGCTCTAAAATTAAACTGAGATTTGAGATTCTAGACAATGTAACAGGATACTCGCTGGCAATGAAATTTTACACAAGTCATGTATGCACACATATCACTGAAGATCAACTCAGCCAGCGACAGAAAAGCAGCTTAATATTTACACATTGCGTTTTCTTCCAGGCCAGCACACATTACACACAGGTTTCAGCCAAACAACATCATACGGAACACAACTGCCACCATCCTTGCCAGAGGAAGATTTCCTTCACATATTTACTGATTTTTGTATTAATACTAAGACTCTTGACATCCTACCAAGTCCTAAAAACCCAAGGTGGAAAGTACATCTGGCCTCAGCATCTGAAACTGCTGCTCAGCATTATCAAGGAACTTTCTCCTGCTCAGTCAAAACACTGCTCTGCCACTTGCAGCAACACAGCCCATGAAATGTTCCCAACAATTTTGAAAAACAACTCACTAAATATCTCAAAGTTCATGTCTGCAGTCTATACCTAAGTCAGCATCGTGTTACTCAACGGGGCAGAGAGGGTGGGGGGTTAATCCATTAAGGCAGACTAATCAGACCCTTAACCTAAAGAAGTAGTCAATGCCTCTTACAGAAAGTGTCCTTTCCTAAGACACCCTGATGGCAACTAGAAGCCTTAGAAATTTAAATTTCTCCAGAAAAAAAAGCAAAGGAAAGCTGTTCCAGCATCTAAATAGAGAGGAAACAAACAGGCGCTCTGAGAATCCCAAGGACCATCACCACAGAAAGCAGAAAAGGAGCTGAATGACAAAGTTAAATTTTTAATACTCCTTTCTGTTAAAAAGTAGAAAAAAATACAACATTTTAAGGTGAAAACAATATAACTGGAAGAGAATACCTCTTTTGGGATTTTTGAGGGGGTTAGTCCTGTTTTTTGAGATTTTATTATTTCTAAAATTCTGGTTGTGCCTACACAGCTCATTCCCAGTGCAGCCCAACTCAAGAACTACATGATGGAGCAGCTGACAACAACAACAAGCCAGCTGATCAATTACAAGGCAAAGCCTACTCTTGTTTAAGGCCTGTTTGGTTTTTTTTTTTGTTTGGGTTTTGTTTTGGGTTTGCTTAAGACTTAAGCTTTTTATATTATTTTTAACCACACCTACTTAAGTCAAATGGCCTTTAACAAACTGAAAGAGCAAATCTGTTGAAAATACAACACACCCTATCTTCAATTAAAGGTTAAGTGAGCTCTCAAATAACATCACTCTTTCTCATAAAAGCATTCAGAAGAGAAAAAAATCAGACTGGACATACATTCTTATTTTAAAGATTAAGAAGTGAAGTTAATATCTGAATATTTTCCTCGTGGTGATGCATAGNACAAACTGAAAGAGCAAATCTGTTGAAAATACAACACACCCTATCTTCAATTAAAGGTTAAGTGAGCTCTCAAATAACATCACTCTTTCTCATAAAAGCATTCAGAAGAGAAAAAAATCAGACTGGACATACATTCTTATTTTAAAGATTAAGAAGTGAAGTCAATATCTGAATATTTTCCTTGTGGTGATGCATATATCCTCAAAGAAAACCTTTAGATAACCTGATTTCACCACCATTAAACACGCCCACTTGCACACCACCTGAAAAACAGATCATCATCATGATCTAAGAATCATTGCAAACGTTCACAAGATTGTGTATGAAGTGTTTAAGAGAACTTTAAAGCTGCATAACAAGCAGCTTTCCTGAATCAAAGAAAACCACATCTGTCAATCTCCTGTTGACTTTAGTTGAAGAGCTCCCAACAGCTCAATCAATTCCTCTTTCTGCGAAACCTGAGGAAGACAACCCGAAATGATATAAGTGCTCCAACACAGCAAGATCACATGGTTACCTGGGTCTCAAAACTACCTCTTCCTAAATTTATTTTTCCACAAAAGCATGCAACAGGAGAAAGCTATCCACAAGAAAAACAAATACAAACTTATTAAAAGAACACGCGAACATCTATGTAACAATTTAGCAGCTGTATTTGGTAATTTTGATAAGGATATTTACTACACTAGCTTTACTCCCCTGATCTAAAAGCTCTGAAGCTTTTAAAGAAAACCATACACACATACACCCGCCAGCTGATCTGTCTCCGAAAGAATACACTTGAAAAGCAAGGATTTTGATGCACTAACATCAGCAGAACACAGCTCACCTGCGCCAAGTGAGTCCAAAATTCCAACTACATTTTGCATCTGTCCTCTTCCTACACTACAGCTGTGTTTTCCCACACAAACTCCATTTTGAGCACTACTGAGACGCAAGCAGCCACCCGCCTCACGTACCGAGGCCCAAGCGTATGGGCGGTACTTTACTGAAGACATTGTCTAATCCAAAGAGCTTAGTACGCAAGGCCTGGATCCTGCCAACACTTGCACATGCCTAACCTGATGCCTGTAAACGGGGATTACTCACATGCTGGAAGGTAAGTACATGAATAACAAGCGTGTTCATGACTCAGCAATTATATTCAGGTAGAATAAAAAGCTAAGGTGAAAGGAGAGGGGCACAAGAGACAAGAAAGTTGTCACAAGCCATATTCATAATTTTAAGAGTGAACGCTCCCAACTGGATTTTTAGGAAACCTAACTTAGAAGTAATTTAGGGGATGAGGAGGAGGAAAAATTATTAGTTTATCATGTGAATACACAATAAGTTGTCAATTATGTAAAAAGCCTGCCAAAAAACAACCCTTAGACTGCCCCTCGTTATGCAATCCCCCCAACTCTCCAGCTGGAACACTTAACTGGTTTTACATTCTTGCTTGCTTTCTTTCTGCAGCTATAGGCCAGTTCCACACCTGGAAAGCATCTGAATCAGGGCAACATGGCCTATTTAAAATTTAAGTCCTTTAGTAGCCAACTCAAAACCAAAAAAAAAAATTAAGATTTTTCTAAAATACAAACAGCAGCTCTCCAGAACAAACTAATTAATGCTGTGAACAAGCAAACTGCTGAGCAACTCAATCCAGGAACTGTGAAATTAGGGGCTTTAGAAGTTGTGAGGAAGAAGGTAGTGGTTATATGTTTAAAATGGCCTGTTCTTAACTTCCTCTGACATCAGTTTGAGTAAGAAGGGCCTTCCAGTTGTAGTAAGTTACTCTGCATTGCCCAGTAATCATATATTGTCAAGAAAAATATTCTTAAGTGTTCGCCCCAAGTGGCTGAGTGCTTCTGTCAGCTTCTTCGAGATCCATCAATTCTAGGTAGCCCATCTGCTATCAGCAGCTTCTCAAGCCTGCAAAGGGTGCCCTGTGGAGATCAGACTCCTCTTGCACAACAGCTTACAACAAGAGTTCCCAAATTTAACCTTATTTGTTAGCCACAACAGCAAGGGATGCTGGTATGCCTGTCACCATCAACACACCAGCCGGTGCACCACAACCTATGACAAGCATAGAAATACACCAAGTATACAGCAAGCATTGCACGCTAGATATTTTGAACTGGTTTCTAAGCTATGGTACTATGGGCCTCCTTCAACATTTTAGTAATTCTATCTTGCACTGACAAGAATTAATATACCACAGTAACACTGAGAACTCCAAAGTACAGCCCTTTTGGAAGGGCCGGGCTCCAACATTCAAGATGCGTTAAAAACACTCGTATCTTCAGGGGACAGCACCCTTCTCTTATGCTTTCATTAAAAAGTATGTCTCTCCTCTTTTCTGTAATTTTGTAAGACACCAAGTCCTGCATGTGTCCAAAGCAGCTTGATAGCGGTATGCACTGATATCACAAAAATTATTATTATTAATTTTACACTGATGAAAACCGTGTCCCCATGAGTTTACTGTCACCAGCTTTCTTTTCACTCCCTGACCAAGCACAGCAAAAATCTAATTGAGAACTACCACGTTTGGGATTTTTGAACTAGCGAAACACGCATTTCCTTCTTTGGGACTGAGAGCCTGCCTCCACTCACTTACTATTAGACATTTCATCGAGAGCACCCCTCTGGACACTCGCCGGAAACTTCTTGCATTTTTTTAGCCTGGCAATTCCAACAGATACCACAAACCTGAGATCATCAGAGGACACAGGTACTACAAAACTAGCACTGGGTATTTTATCAAGTTTAATTACTGCTGAAGACGTCTTCTCCTAATGTGATTTCTGAACGCTGTCAGCTTTACGATCTGCACAACTAAAGAAATCCTGTAACAAGGCTTGCGAAGCTACCCCGGGAACTAATAACAGGTCTGGAAAAACCCAGACATACTGCTCTACTTCTCCCACTCTTCAATTTTCAGCAACGGAAGGGAGGGTAAATTGTACTTAATTGCAAAATTGTCAGTTCAGTCCTTGAATCAGTGAAGTATGCTTTTACAATTTCTTCTCATTCTCCCCTCTCTCCTTTCCCAGGCAAGGCACACTCCCAGCATTACGTCTCATCTCTGAGCAAGTCTGTCTCCTTCCCCTACGTCACCCCAGAGCCTCCTGAGCCCCCCTTTCTTCTCACTTGCTCCTACAGCACACCACATCCCGCCTCCACACCTCACACCCTTCCTCCATACAGTCTCTCAGCTCCTCACTAGCTCAAGTTCCCACTCCTGCTCATGAGCTCCTCTCACCAGTCAACGTTTAGTGGGGACCGGTCAACACTTTGCGGGGGGACAGGGGCAAGTGGGCACAAGGCAGAGGCCCCAGCACCAGCCCCGAGCAGCCACACCCCCAGCTCCTCAGGGACAACCCTGGAATTACTGCAGTTTTGTGGGTCTCCTCAGTATTACCATCAAGAGAAGTAGGTCCCAGCTCTCCATCTCCTACGTTCATACATAAAGAGCTTGCCTTTTGTGTGTTTTTAAATATGCTGAAAGAGTTTGCAGTATTTAAAAGTAAATGTTCTGACTTCAAATCCGATATTGTCTGAAACGTCTTGCTCCCTTTTTTATAAGGCAGAGGGAAGGACTTGATATAATCCCTCTAAAAAGCTGTAAGAGCTTGAATTCTAACTTCTTCCTACTCCTATAAATGCCCGCATTTACTTTTTGGACTGGAAATTAACACTTTACCTCTGAACAAACACAGTTCAAAAAGAAAGTCTTATTAAATAATAGAAGGAAAACTTTCAAAGTCAATCTATAACCATCTTCCTTCTTTCCTTCTTGACCCCTTAAAGACCTTTTTAAAAATGCAGTCAATTTGGAATTTTAAATTTTGAAGTTTTAAAACTAAACTCCAATCTTGAAACAGTCAAATAAAACACGTCAAGACTAACACACTTCGCTTTTAAAACCCAAAATGGTGCTAAATCCTTACAGTAAAAAAGCCAGTATGTTACGGTTGAGCTTACGGATGCACGCTCGCTAATTGCCGCTGTATGGGTGCAGAAAAGTAGAAGACCACCTGCTAATATAAATGGAAACTGTAGCCTAAAAGCTTAATGGTTGTGAAACCAGCAGTGAAGCTTTTTAAGTCCAACAGTCTGCTCAGCTTGAGGATAAAGGGCTAGGAGCACCTTCATAGAGCCACAAGTTAATTTCAAAAACAAATTCCAAGCCTGACAACCAAATCCGCCTTTTACCCACTTTATTAATATCACAAAAACGTAAGTATGAAGCTCTGCATTATCGAAAGCAGTCTAAAACCTACGCAGCCTCATTAGATTTGTGGTGTAGCCCCTTAATTACATTTAAAAGAAAATACATCTTTAATGGCCCTTGTCACAATGAAGTATCTTTCACTGTGTTCTTAACCTGGACAAATTTTATGTCACAAAATTCACATTACATCAACTATAAGAATGAAATATTATCTGCTTAGCAAGATATCTAAGAAATATCTGAATGCTCAAAAGTCATTTCCACATTAGAAGGGATACGTTATTCTATCAGGACACAGGATTTCTCACATGCATGATGGAGGTAATTTGCCAAATCAAGTATTTAATAATAATCCATCGGTTCACCCCAAAATAAATAAATAAAAGCACTTGGCACACTACTTAAAGAGTTAGTTGCTGTGCAAAGTACTGGGAGATTTTAGATCAGCCAAACAGTCACCTTCAAATGGACAGAGCCAATTTCTCACAGAAACATTTACACAGAAGTGAAATGTAATAATCGAAGGTCTTACTCGAGGAAGAACTAAAGTCTCTGAACATTTCTAAGTGAAAAAAGCAGATCACACTTTGTTTAGCTTCTGCTTTGACAGAGGGTAGTCTCCTGTTAGATTGTGCACTCTGTTTACTAACACTGTTAAGCATACTACTCTCAAAATAGAAAGAAAACAAGCTTAAAAATAAACATTTCATTGGAGAAACCGACATCCACAAACCACTATGGAGTTTTACGTTTAAAACAAGCAATTAGAAGCTACATTACAAGAAAAATATATTTAAACGTAGACCAAACTAGGGAAACCTCTACAAAGAAAAGCATGCTCCTTGTGACATAAAGACAGGGTTATCCATCCTGGAAGGCTTTTGGCAGTTCCTGGGACCCCAGTTCTTTCCCTTTAGCAGTCAGGTCAGCTGTTTACTTCCCTCCATGTTGTGTAGATAAATACTTATAAAAGTGCCAGCTCTACATTGTCCAGCCAGCCGCAAGAACTGCTGGTTCCTGAGTTTCCATCCGAGTTTACACACCACCTTTAAAGTCCAATAGGAGGTGATACTTAGAATAAGGAAGAAAACACAAAGAAAAATACAAAGTAATGGTACATGTTGCGTACATTACAATGGAAGGAGAATCACTTGCCGGCTAGTGTAGTGAGCAGACTGTGTGCTGAACTCTGCACCTTTGAATAATACCATGTTGCCAATTCCCTCATTCCCATTTCCCTCGTAACAACATCACATCAGAGAAAGAAATCGGCAAACACTGCTACAAGAAGTTACCAGTTATAAATGACTTTCATCTCCAACAAGCATTCAGAGGATGCNCCTTTGAATAATACCATGTTGCCAATTCCCTCATTCCCATTTCCCTCGTAACAACATCACATCAGAGAAAGAAATCGGCAAACACTGCTACAAAAAGTTACCAGTTATAAATGACTTTCATCTCCAACGAGCATTCAGAGGACGTATTTTATATCAGCCTGCCTCTTCCAAACAATACTAAAATTAAGTGCTCCAATATAAACTGACATTTTTCACATACTAACGGTAATTTTAAACATTAATTCAGCTGGATAGGTTAAATTAAATGCATATTTAAGATATACTTATTCTTTGCCGTCAAGAACAGAGGCATTTTACGCAATATATGCCGAGGACTGTTTCACTTAACTATTTTAAATACAGAATCCAACAGTTCTCCTTGTTACCACGTTTACAGTTTGCTACTACACCCAAAGAACAAAAAGTGATTTGGCTTATCCGCCTTCAACATACCCAGGGAAAAGGAGTAAAACTCCTAAACCTCACCAGAGGAGCAGATGGGTGGTCAGACTTCCTACAGGGAGATATTAGAGTAAAACCCAATTACATCTGAACACAGGTTCAAACAAGAACCTTTCTATCGCAGTCACCCTCAAACATTAACTCTTTGCATAACATGTTCAGGACAAACTTGGGATTTTCCAGAGGCGTTCTATGGGCACACAAGCAGCCCCATGACTAGTTACCGTGAGACCTCCTCAGGGGAGTACAGCGGGAACATACACCACAATGTTTGAAGGCTCAGATCCTCTACCTTCCTATGCACATGATGGTTTATTCTTAAGCTCGCTGTTAGCAATTCCCAGTGTACTAATTTATAAACATGTTTATCACAACGGAAAGAAAATCATAACTCTCAAAGTCAGCTCTTTGTTACTACTGATACATGAAAGCAATTAAATCTTAAAACCTATCACGTCAGGGGAACATCCTTCCCCGCACAGATGTCGATTTAACTCAGATTAGCCTCATGAATGCCTTCAGTCAAGGAGGATACAGTTCATTTTGCCAATCAAACTACTTTTCCCTTCAGAGCTCAGTGCTGCGAGACATTTTGCAATTCGGACTTGTACTTAAAAAATAAAGAATATTACTATATCCAACGTCTACTTCATTTTTTCCTGCCATTCATGTTTTACACCTTTGTTTTTAAGGCTGGGAAATGCCAGTAGCCCAGTACCACTAACGCATCTTCCCAACAAGACAAGACTGAGCATTAATCTAATCATACAAAAACATCACGGGCCCCATTCTGAAAGGCAGTGAGCACCCTCATCTCCCACTAATGTCAGGCCCCATGATGTTAGAAGTGTTGAGGTCTATTGTTCAGTCTGTTTTTCCCCATCCTGTGAGGTCCTGCCATATATTCATCACAAAAGGCCATACACCATATAACGCACTGATATAAAACAAAATGCAAGACACTCACGCATTTTGTTGTGTTTACCGAACTCCTAACATCAACAGCACAACTCAAACAAGGGCAGAGAGTACACAGCGCAACTACACATGCAGGCGCTATTTTCCAGATGGAAGCAGCTCCTAAAGGGTTTTATTTTCCTAAAGAAATGGTACAGTTTCTAACAGCCAGGAAGCCCTCCCAATGCAGTTCCTTACGTAAACACGTAGTCACCCTGCAATTCCCAAATCTGGAAACAAAACCAAAAAGAGACCCCACATTTCTGGATCGGTCAACTTGGACGCACGCTGGAGGAGAATGCCTACGCATCACCTGGACAAACGCATATTCTGCATCAGTAATCTACAACACAGAATTACCATTTACTTCAATTGAAGTATTATTTCTCATCTAGAAACACAGCTACGTTTGCAGGGCTTTGTGTATTATCATAAAATCCTCTTTTTATTATTCTTTTAAAGCGTGGTATTATCCACATAAAAGCAGATCGTGGCTTGTTTTGGAGGGAAGGAGAACAGAGGAAAGACCTGTGGGTCAAAGCCCAACTTAGTTACGGAGGTGGCTTACACTCGAATTCTTCTCGTCTGGATTTACAGTTTAGTCGATTCTTTTCCTGTTATAACCACCAAGAAGAGTTACAATAACATGGCCTCAAACAAACATACGTTTGTCCGGAGAAAAGCAGTTGCGGTACTTATTCAAACGCACATCTGCGGGAGTCCTGCCAGCCAGCTCGGTCCAGCAGACCGGCTGCAGGGGCGAGTTTCACAGCTTCGCCCGGTCGAGAGGCGACTACTGGACACCACCGGCCAGCCCCGAGGAGCTCGGGGGAACAAAACCCCTTCGGGTCCGGTTTTCCCTAGTCCCCAACGCGCACCCGGCTTCAGGGGGTGGGAGCAGCAGCCGGAATCAGGCTGGGCCGGCTTCTCCTGAAGGCACCGTACGGCATCCGCGGCACCTCCCGGGGACCAGCACAGGCGCGCCCGCCAGAACAGAAAGGAAAAGGGTCGGGAGCACAAAACAAGGATCGAGAGCCCAAGGGCACACGCGGGAGAGTTTTTTCCCCCCTCGGAACAGCAGGGAGACCCCCGCCCGCAGCCGCCCCGCTCCCTTCCCACTTTGGGGTGGGGGAGCGGTCCGAGGGGCCCGCGCTGCCCAGCCGCCCCCCTGCCCC
>VZSC01014760.1:15092-35833 GCA_013398225.1 Steatornis caripensis | reverse complement strand
CCTCTCCCCGGCCCCCGCGAGGGGGACAGCCGGGAGCAGGAGCTGCGGGAAGGGCCGCCGCCGCCTCCCGGGCACCCCCCGCGGGGCAGCCCAGACAACTTCTCGTCTCTGCTCGCTGCAGGCCACACGGCCGCGGGGCGAGGAGGGGGTGGGGGGGAGACGGCTTCGGCTCCAAGCGCCTCCTTTCATTCGCGGGCGCACGCAGCCATATTGGTTGCACAAGGCTGCCGCCTGCGCCGAAACGGAGCTGCGGCAGCGCGCTGCCCGCTCCGCGCCTCGCCTCCCGCCGACGGGCCGCAGCGGCAGCCTCTCCCCCAGCCCAGCCCGGCCCCGGCCTCCGCCCGCCTCCCAGCCGTCAGTCAGGGGCTCCCCGCCGGCCCCTGTGGGGCGCGGAGGCGGGGCGCCGGCACCCGGGCGGGGCGGACCGGGCCGGTGGGGAAGGGACCGTCCGCCCCCTCGTCGTGTCGTTCGCCGCTCCCGGTTCCCCTCTCTCCTCCCTCTGGGAAAGCGGAGCTTCGCTGGGGCGGGAGGGGGTGTGCGGCCCCGGGTGTCTCGGCCGTGAGACAAAGGCTCCGCGGCGGCGGGGCGGCGCTCCTCCCCGGCGGCGGGGACGGGGGTTGCCGGCCTCCCCGCCGTGGCGGCCCGGAGCCGGCCGGGCCGGGCCGGGAGGACGGGAGCCCCGCGAGGGCGGCCGGCTGTCGGTGGTACCGGCGGCACGGCTGCGGGGGCCGGGGTCTTCACCGGGCGGCAGCTGCCAAGGTGCAGACTGATGTCATCCTGGGGCGGAAAAAGCAAAACATCAAAATACTAAGAGACCGTTTGGGGCGTTGTCCATTAGAATTTACAAAAGTGAGAGTTTTCAAACAAAAGAGCCTCGCATTAGTAGTGTCTGTTGGTTCATCTTCCCCCTGAATGTAGTTTCACCAGTGTTTTGTGAATAACCATAAACCAGGTAATTTACCGCTGTAGTACAGATGTGTCTGTATGCAGCAGCAGCAGGATGTAACTGTTTAGCAAAGAAAAAGGAAAATAACAACTTTTCTGTTTGAAGGTAAACAGTCTGCCAACATCACTTGCACCAAATGGTACCTTAATTTGCAAACAGCTAAGGGACGGACTGCGGAAGGACCACAAGCAGTTGCACTCTTAAATTCACGTTTTGTGTGAAAGACTCTTGTCTTACCTTGCAGGTATATTTCTGATATCCTGCAAAAATAATGGTGGCGGTAATGACACAGAAAGAGCGTTACTGGTACTTGCATTAAACCCATTACACCTAGGAGCAAGTGAAATTATCTGAAAGTCTCTCTACCAAATAATTCTGTGCTTTAGTTAGCATCCGGGGAGCTGGACTCAGCAAGGTACAAGGGGAAACACTGCCTAAAACTTTCTGTTAACATACTGATTTGGAGAACTCAGGTGATGAACTGAGTTTCAAATCACATTATGCAGTTCAATAGATGACGATGATGATGTCTCTCATATGTGAAAACAGCCTTGGGTTCCATGCATAATTATGGTATGAATTCTACTGCTGTTAGTGGAGGCAGATGCAGAATAAAGGGATTTAGGGATCTTTCTCAATGTTGTAAATCATTATTTAAAACAGTACTTGAAAGTACGGCATGCCTTTGAAACAAGTTTTTTCATGTTTGGTGCATTGTTACTTATGCTCTTGTAGATTCATTTCTTCTAATTTTGCATCCATGGTTTTCTTAGCAACTTTCTTTACCAGACGAAATACACAGAGATTAGCTTTGTTGGCTAATGACTAATGTTGTAAATTCCTGCAAACTATGTTCTTTCTAGACTATTTAAATTTATCAGAAAATCTGTGTACGTCTCTCCCCTAGGTTGGGCAAAGTTTAGCCGGTAAAGTGATCATACATTCCAGAAACAAGAGTTAACGCTGGTATGCATGAATTTTCTTCAACTCAACAAAATGAATTTGAAACAGAACAGAGTGAAAAACTGCTGGTAAGCAGTGAAACCTGTCCATGTCACCTAGTGCACAGCCGGAGCAGGCACTGCTCTTGGCCGGCGCCCAGGCAGTCCCCCTCTGTGCCTGCCACAGAACATGGGGCAAGTAAATGTGCAGTTGAAATCTTTTGTAAGAGAAATACACAAAACTGAATAAAGATTGCACAAATTCTCTGAGTATTTCCTAGTTTTTAACACTTCCTAAGCTCAGCAGTCCTTTAATTATATTAGAACGTGCGTGGTTATAGATAGCTTCCAGTTAAGAAAAGGAAGCAAACCACCACATTTCGTCACGGGCCATTACGATAAGAGCCATACTTTAGACCTACGCAGCAGTCCTCCACTACTTGAAATAAAAAAGAACCATCTTGGTTTTCATCCTCTGCCTGGCTCAGCACTCAGGGTAGATAATGCACTTTTCACCAGAGGTTGCAGTAACAGAGGAATGGCATCCTTTGGTAGGGCATACTCAGGTATCGAGTCCCATTCCAAAGTATAGAGGGAGGTGTGCCTTGGCAAGTGTTTGCTCTGGACTCCATTTATTCCTGCCTTTCTGAAACGTGTCTCCCAGTCCTTCACCTTCCCTGCCAAATAAAACAATGGTCTTCTCATCCTGCAATGCCAGACTCACCTTTTGCTTGCAGATCCGCATCTCCCTTTGCCGCTGCTCAGACAGTGCCGTGTAGCAGGTAAATCCCTGTCATATCAGTTTCTTTCTTTCTGGTGGTGCAGTTTCCATCTTTCTGTCATATCTGAGTCTCTTACACTGCATTTTTCTTGTAAATGACAAGTCTTTGCTCTCAGATAAATTCAGATAAATTTCCCTCTTTCATGAGTCCGGCAGGCAGGCAATTGCCTGTATTAGAGAGGGACTGTGCTGTTGCCTCGATTCCTTGACTCAGTATAGAGCTTCCCCAGTAAGTGCAGGGAGAGTCTTCGTAAGACTTAGGCATCTATGTCATCTTTGAAGACTCAAACTATGAAATGTATGCAGATTTATTATGCCAACAGTTTATTAAATGACCAAAATTCAGGTTTTGCGGTACCCAAGAATGTATGACACTACTGCCAAAATAAGAAGCAAAACCAATTTTCACCTAATTCCTTCCTTCCTCCCTCCCTTCAAGAAAAAAATAAAAAATTAAAAAATGGGCAAGCCATTTTGGTTCCCCTGCCAAGTATTCAGAGAAAAGAATATATCTGTGGAATAAATTTTCAAAACTAAAATCTAAGTTAATCAAAGACACATTCCTGAAAGGATTCAAAGTCTATGACTTGCACAGAATATGCAAGAATCAACCAGGTGTTTATCAGAGCACCCAAAAGGAAGGCAGTTTGTTTGCTTGTTTGTTTAAACCAAATAAAAGGAAAGATTTAAAACTATATAATTAAATATGGAGCTCTGAAACATTACGCCATGGGTGCTTGTGTGAAACTGGATTCAAACCACACCTTGAGAAATTAACACAAAAAGAAGATTAGTAGCTTTTTCTAAGCTTTGGAAAAGCTTTCCGAGTCTTTTTTCTTTTTTGAGATTTGGAAACTAGGCTGCTAGGGATGTCTGCTTTGAGCATTAGAAAAGAAACATTGATTTTCTGAGAGAGCATTTAGGCTAACAATACCTATGTCTGTGAAGCTCAAGAAACATTTGAGGAAGAGGATGGGGATACGGAGCCAGTAACTGGACGTTATTTTTATTCAATTTTGTATCTTCTTTTTAGAAAAAAAAAGGAGAAACACTGGTGCTGTCATGCAGAAATGAAGTCTTTCAAATACAGATAAACCATGCAAAGCTTAGGAAGGTATCAGACCTTGGGAATGATTTTCAAAAGCAGAAATTAGAATTTGAAAAATCAAGTTGGGTATCTGCTTCTGAAAAACATCCCTCTGTAGATTTAAGATGCAAGCCTTTGAAAATATTAAGATCAGAGTCAAGAGCAGTGAAGCAGAATTCAACCTTTGGTACAAGAAGATTTTGTTCCTGTAATTGCCAATATACCTTTTTATTATGCAATAATCATCATGCTTGTGTATGCAGGCTCTGCACATTTCCTGAAATACTATGTTGTGTCATGCATTCACACTAGAAACTAGAAAGAGATTCAAATCTAGCACATAGTTCTCCCTTTAAAAGCGTACCTTCCAAACAGATCAGAGAACTTTAGGCTGAAACCAAGGAGACTCTGAACAACGTGATAATCATGCAGGAGAGGGAAAGGGAAAGAGGAGAAAAGAGAAAAGAAGAAGAAAACAAAGAGAAAGTAGAGAGAGAAAAGCAGAAAAGAAAAGCATACCTGCTTTCAAGATGGATTTCAGTAACATGGTTTAAAATGTTGCACCTGCAGCGGCAGGGACTGTACCCAGTGACTGTTCTATCCTGCAAAATCTTTGCTTCCAAAAGCTGTTAGATTATGAGATTTGTACTCTCCATCAGTCATCCACCTACAGAGTAACACTATTATATTATTTTAGCTTAGTATTTTATGATAAGGCGCACTTTAGAAATATCTGAGTTTTAAAAGATATTTCTTATACTCACTTTAATAAGATTTTTAATAGGACGATAGCCTTCTGCGCAAAAAATACCCATCATTCCTTCTCAAATACTTCCTCCTTCTCCGCACCTACCTGCTTACTGCTGCCCAAGTTGCAGCAGCAGCTTTGCTGCTGTCATTTTACTGGTAAATCCCCTCCTCGTTATCATCAATCTGCACCAGTCAGAAATTCTAACAGCCAAAAGTAGAGCATTTTCTGCAGGATTAGAAGGTTTTCTGTTATTTTTAGACATGAGAGACATTTTATTTGCTTTTTGGTTTCGGAGCCCTTAGGATACAGGTTTTCAAGCTTCATTGGCAGCCATGTATGCTAGAAAGGGTTTTGTAATGAAAGCTAAGCTTCTCACGTAATCATATGATTCAAGCAACTAAGAGTTTAGAGAAAAATATTGAGGCTTACAGGAAGTTAATGGAAGCTGACAACAATGTGTGGATCCTGGGAAAGAAGATTTTACAATCTCCAAGACAGGTATATGAAAAATACAAGAGATCATCAAGTTAAGATTAGAGCTGTCTAGGTACAAAGTAAACACAACAGGTATTTTGTAATAGGTGTTACATGAAACACTAACAGCTGAGCAGTTCTCAACAGAAGTTTGTTTTTTCAGATCGATATAACATATCGGCAATTAATTAGCACGTGCAGGATAGGAAGGTGCTGGTCTAATGGGCCAGCAGATCAGAAGATCTCGTTTACCCATAAAAAGGAAAAAAAAAACCAACTCAAACATAATGTGAGCAGTCTCGGCACTGTCCAGGCAAAATATTTCACCTGGCAGTTTCACCTCCAGGAATGGGCTATGCCCATAAATCCTGAGGTCCTCAGTGCTCCTGCTGAAGCTGCGGCCTGAGGGAGATGCTGTCTGACCCTCACAGAAGCACAACGATCATTTGTTCTCCTGAAAATGTGTAATTGTGAACTCCAGGAAATGGTTTAGCTTTTTCTTAAGTGAGCTCCTATGACATACAGTATGAAGGAAAGCAGACCAGAGGATTATATTGCCTTCTTTTTTTTCTTTGTAGTCTTAAAACCTATCAGTCATTTCATCTTGCACTGCACTAGGCAGTTCTCAGATGGTAATTATTATTCTGGCCCACTCCTACTCTGGGCAAGAGCTGAACTGGTAATTCAAATTAGAATGAAGAAGATCAGACAGTTTTCTTCAGTCAGCTTCAATGGAAAGAAAACACCCTGTCTGCTGCAGGTTTTAAATTTCCCGGGGCTGTTGAAAAAGCAAATGAAAAAAAAAAATTGTTTTATTCAAGGACCTAAAGATTTGCCTGTTACAAGAAGAAGAAAAGGGCTTCCTCTAGGGCAGAATGCCTGGCAGGAAGGGTAGGTTGGTTGGTTGGTTTGTTTGGGGGAGGACAAGAAAAGGGTAGGTAAACTGGCTCCTCCTGGAGCTGCGAGTAAACACGATCACTTCTGTTTCTCAGACAACTGCTTCCAAAAACAGACAGCAAAAGAAAACCTGCGATACTACAGAGGCACATTAGTGGCGATCGTGCAGGCCTGTAAGGATTTCAGCTTTCGTGGGGAAGGCGCCCTGCATGCACATCCCAAGTACCCATCTGTTTACAACGGAACTGCGAGGTGATTTAATTTTCTTTGGGAGACTGGGCTGACTTGTGATGTGGTTAACTTCTGCAAGTGAGCAGATGTTAAACAGCCCCCTTTAAAAGCTGTTGCTTGCAGTTTGTTATTGGTTGAGTTTCTAGGTCAGTTTTCAAGTCAGGCCAAGAGAGGCTATTTATACCAATCATTTGCTTTTACTTCTTTTAGTACTAATGGGAAGATAAAAGCAAATGGGTGCCCAGAGCATCCCTGGGTAACTTTTATAATCAAACCATGCACAAGCTGAGAATTCATAAAAAGAAAACCCAAACCACAGCTGAAGGAGGTAGGCAAATGTAATAGTAAGGACTGTAGAGTAAAGTCTCGGCCCAGTTTCACCTTATTCATCGTCTTTCTGTCAGCACTGGGCGTTTTCAAACTGGATTTGAATCTAAAGGCTCTTGAGTAAGGCAGGGTATTTTCTTGTGTTCCATTTCATATTTAAAGCCTCAGATCTGCCAAGGATTACATATTTACTTTTAATAGCAAGTAGTTATCATGCTCACCAACATGCAAGGGTTTAAGTGCTGAATACACCTCAGTTACAAGCCAAGTTGTTGAGGGACTTCCAGTCAATGAAAGGATGTAGGGCTTGGTCCAACACTCTCTGCGGGTAAGAGAGATCCTCCCATTGATTTTAAAGGGCTTTGGTTCAGATGTCTTGCTCATTACCTACAAAAACATACACTTTTTTTCCCTACCACTAGAAAATGTAATATGTTAAAAAAATGCAGCCAGAAAGAAAGGGAAGTTGTTTTGATAGAATGTAATTCCTGTCAGACATTAGCTTGATGGGTACAGAAAGAGCAAAAACCATCTCATCATGCCTAGCAGGCAGAAATGACAAAGCAGAGCTTTAGAAAGACTTAGGGACAGCATGCTTGCAGAGCCGCAGGAAACACTGCCCGAGAAACACAAAAACACACACTTGTACACATGGTGAGCATGGGGCAGCACTTTAATCGTGGGACAGCTGGACTTGAAGAAAAAGACTCCTGATGCTAAATAGAATCCAATAATCCTTGAAAGCTCCAGGGTAGTCTAGATATCTCTAGTCCAAGTTCAGAGAACGCCCTGAGGAGCTTGCGTACATGTTGCCATTAACTGTGGTTCTCTGTGTTCCTCTAGATACGGTGCAACACCTGTCTTTTCACACACGCCTGAAGAGCTAGTCCCACAGCGCATCTGTTTTGCAATGCTTAAGCTAAGGGGGTAACAGAAGTGGCAGCCCAGCTCTGAGAACAAACAGGACCCAGCATATCTGTGTATGAGATTGGACCAAGACTCAGCTTTGGTCAGACTTCAAAAGCTTATCATGCATGGAAGCAGATAAGCAGGATTGTGGGGAGAATCCAGCTGGAGGGAAACTTCACCCAAGTCCAACCAAAGTGAATTCTGAATTCATCTGTTTCATGATATGGGAGAAGAATTTTTAGTGTATTTTCATTAATTGTGTACAGTTTTACAAGTCTTTGTGAAAACCAGGCAAATGTAGATGGTCAGGAGGTTGAAAAATATGCTGGAATTTAAGTAGATCACGTGTGTCATTGCTGTAGCTAAGATTTTAACTGCTATTTGGTAGTGATACATTAATTTCTGGTTGCATAAATACTACATATATTCCATATGCTTCTGATTTGAGAAGAAATCTTGACTTTTAATGTTGCAGGATATTTCTTGCTGAGGGAAAATGATTTTTGTAGGAGGTAAACACAAGACTGGGATTACGGTGAGAATGAAGTCAAAGACAAACTCTTGAACAACTTGCTATAGTCAATTTGCTTAGGCAAAGCAGATCTGGGCTGAGATGCAACTAAAGACTGAAGGGTGTTTAACATTACAAAAATACTAGACTTAACTAAAATTAGTTCGAAAACAGTAAGTAACATGAAATGAAGTAACTGCTAAGTTACACTCTGATTTAGAAGGCAAAAGGAATACAGTCTTTTGAGCCAGCCTACATGCCTTGGCAGGGATGGGAAAGCCATCAGAGACTTCCAAAATGAAAATCATGTCTCAGCTTGGCACAGCAGCAGCTGCATTACCAGCTTCCACAAGGTTCGGTCATCTAGTTTAAACTGAGCTACAAATCTTCAACACATCTGTATTTTTTCCCGTCGTAACACAAATGTAAAAGTTAAACATTCAACAGTTCAAGTTAACCAGTATTTTTCACAGAAAAATGCCACAAAAGTAATTTACAACTTAAGCTATTATACATGCCAAGATTTGTCAGAGTTGAACAACAAACAAAAAACCAGCTCCCAAACAAACAGAAAACCCCCACCTTGACTCTAAACAGAAAAGAACGTATACAGTATAGCCCAGAATAAGCAGAAGCATCTGAGACAGTCCTGAGCAGCATGGAAGCCTTAAAAAGGATTTAGGTTAAAATCACTCTTCCTGGATCGAGTCTGCAGCAATGATGTTGAGAGAAGTGTTGTGCAGCTATGTAAAACTTATAAAGATGCATTAACTGGGGGGAGTTTGATGGATAGAAAAATTTAATGTAATGCATGTATCAAAGCTCATCCAGTTCTGCTGAGTTAAAAGTCCTCTAATTGGTTTCCAGGGGACTTGGATTGAGCTCCAGTTTGGTAATAAAAATACTGTGCAAAAGAATAACTGAAATAAGAAGTCTCCAAGTCTGCTAGGGATGTTCCATGAAGGATAAATACACTTCACCAGCAAGGCAAGCCAAATATTATCCTTTTTACCATGGGCTATTTGTACTGTGAGAATTTTTTTCCTTTAATTCATCTTCAGAGCTGCCACCCTCCCCCCCTCTAAGAACACTAACGACAGCAAAGAGCTTCACTGGTTTGCCCTCTCCTTTTCCTGCTGAAGACAGTGTCAGTCTTGCACCTGCCTTCAAGGGCAGCAACTTCTAGCCTTTTTCCGCTCTCTTTGGAAGATGAAAGAATAAAAAGAACTATACAAGGCAGACACTAATCACACTGTTTAATCCACAAATCCTGGCAATAAAACCCTAGGAAGACAAGTATATGCTGTTTACTAAATCTTCGCTCACCTTGATGACTCTGTCACCTTCTCTCACAACCATGTTGCCAAGGCTATTTTCCAGGTCATACCAGCGTATGACAGCAACAGTTAACTGATTCCACATGTGCCAAATACCTACCAAGCGGCCATGCTGATCATCACTTCTCCTTATTTTCACTCGGAACAGAATACATACAAACACAAGCAAGGGAAACAACACTGGTGTCAGGTGAGTGGGAAGAACCAGAAACAGGCTAAAGAGAAAACTAAATGGAGAATTGAACAGCTGAATACAGTTTTCAGTGCTGACGAAGACCCACATGAAGCAGGGATGCCTTTCGTTTCAGTTTAGGGCACAAATACATTGCCCTTATATAATAAGGTCCTTTTTTTTTTTTTCAAAAGTTATTTGACCATAATTGTAATTTTGATGGCAGTAAATTTCCATATCCAGATGTGCTGAGGTGGTGTTTTTCCCTCGAGTGGTTTAATCAACCTCCAGGCAAAGGCTCACAGTACCCTTGCATGGCTGAGTTGAAGCCAGCCAGTGGCACAGTATGGTTGACACAGCGGTGCTGCGGGGAAGCAGCGTCACCAGCAGTGACAGTCACTGCGGGCCCAGAAGGGAGGAATCTGTGTGAGAAACAAGGACAAGGAGAAAGAAATAAATGTAAAAGGGAACTAGAAAATGCACAGCAGTGGCATTAAGTCAGAAGAACTAAGTATCTTCTTAGAAATGGAAGTTTAAAGGAAGCCTCTGATGTAACTGGAAACTATTTGTATGAGCTGGAAATCTGAAGATGGGAAAGAGCGTGTCCTGTGGTCTTGTCAAGGTACCCGCACATGCAGCAAACATTGTAACATCATTGCATTGGAAGTGTGTAGGGGTGAGAGCAGAGTAAGGAGCAAGGAGCAGTGTGTCCTTCCTTCCAGCGCCTGCATGGAAGGGGTCCCCTACCCACTGTGCCCCTTCAGCAACAGGTCACACAGTATCACTGCTGGTGGTTCAAGCCACCACCAGGAGGATACGGCCAAGGCCACCCTCAGCACCCCAAAGACAGTTAGCAGTTGACAACAGAGATGCTGTGAATCAGTCTGAGTCAAAGACTCCCTATCTGTGACTGTGTATTGCTCAGGCTGAAGGACTTCATTCTGTAGAAAAGGGGACTTTAAGAATCAAATTCTGTATGGAGTAACAGAAGAGAAAATAATATCACAGGATTACAAACAGGGGTGAATCATACCACACAGCTAAATAATTATTCTCAGATACTAACAAACCCCTGAATAATAAATCAAGTCAAATAATTTTTAAATCTCAGTTATGCTTCAGTTCTGGCACTCTTCAAGTTTACCAGCACAGTCTCACTACTGCTTTTGCATTTCTTGGCAACTAATTTTCTTTATTTTGCCTTTAAAAATCTACATAATCCAACATTTAAAAGGGGTGTATACAGTCAAAATTGCCATATGTACTGAAAGATTAGCTAACACACACCCACTACCAAAAAAAGAGAATAAAATGCCTGTCATTAATAATCCAGATACCTGCTGCTTTCACAACAGCTTCATTTCTGGTCAACAGTGTCTCCAACTGACAAAACAGCCATCATGGAGGAGAAAGGAGTTAAATCCCATGGGGTACCCCAGCTTTCTCTGGACCACGAAAGCCACAGTCACAGAGGCACCTGCATGTTCTCTTTTATCCATGGAATAAAACTCCTCAGCGCTATCCAGCTTTGAAATCAACTAGATTATAGCACTGTGATGGCACACGTTCATTGCAAACGGTCTTCTTTTTTAACAACAACAAAAAAATCTATACAGAGGAGCTTTGCCTTTAAAACTTCAGTGAATTATCTATCTGGTCTTCATAGACACTGTAGCCTCTCTTCTCGTGGGAGACACAAGACGAGGTTTAATTGATGCAATTACTGTATCTCGGCCCACTAGCAGGATGTATATATTATTAAAAACTCCTCACATAAGGATTTTCCAGGAATGCTTCTGATCTAACTGAAGGTATCAATAGATAAAAGGCAGATTCTTATTTGCCCTACAATTATAGATGTGATTTTCCACATGGACTGTACCAGAACCCAACATGCACAGCAGTCTTTACACTTAACTGTAGCGTATCACTCTAATTAAGAAGCTGTAATTGTGTACAGTTGGTTGAAAGAGTATTATAACCAGATATGGTAAATGAAGGAAATAATTCAGAGCTATTACTCTGGCTATTAATAGTCATCTAATGAATTTAACTATCAGTTGTCACAGCCAGTGACAGTGATCTCCAGCACAAATGACAAAATTTTAGTTCTCAGGAATACACATCCTTTTCCCAGCTACTTCCATCACTTCGCTCACACTCCTTGTAGAGATTACGAATATTTGCGTGTCACTTGACCTAGCTGGCAGCCGTTTCCCTCCAAACAGATATGAACTTCCACTCTACTCTGCTTCCATATCCCCTTGCTTATCTTCCTATTCCCTGTCTTCTCAGCTTTCTTCCCTCTATCCTCAACACCTGCAGAAACCACCATATTCCTGTGCAACATCAGCCACACCTGCCATCATTGCTTCCAAAAGGAACACGNTCTACTCTGCTTCCATATCCCCTTGCTTATCTTCCTATTCCCTGTCTTCTCAGCTTTCTTCCCTCTATCCTCAACACCTGCAGAAACCACCATATTCCTGTGCAACATCAGCCACACCTGCCATCATTGCTTCCAAAAGGAGCATGCAATTACTCCTGAACTTGCAGGCTTGGACTCGCAAGACAGACCCTTCAGATTAAGAAACACCTTTTACCACCTGATGCACACAGTGGCTTTACACAAAACTAGAAGAAACTGTGGTATCCAAAGCAGCTCATGGCCAACAGAATCCCTAAGCACAGCCAGTCAATACCAAGCTCTGCCTCAAAAGACCACTGTGAACAGAGTTACACACACGACAGGAACTAACAGGCCTTCAGACATTAAAGTGGAAGTCATCTTTCATAAACCTTGCTGTTTTCAGCAATTACCACCTGTTTCATATTATTTTAAGTCTTCTACATCGGTCTCTTGCATCTCTCAGCATCACCTCCAAGTGTTTTTAATACAGCCTTGCTTTGGGGTTCTGCAGCCGCTGAAGAATGTGAGATGCTACCCAGGCAGCTGCCAGAACTTCATGCTTCGGAGCAGCTCTTGCAGCTGTATTTACGTACTCGCTGTAGAGAATGAACACAGATTGTAACAACCACTGCTGCGTGGAAAATGCTGCGACAAAAGACACGCCCCCTTTCACAGGACACATAAGCTGTTTTCCTACTTGCCAGGAACAACTCCCTATGCTCCTTTGGGAATGACGACAGCCCTCTACTTCAGTGCTACTTTGTTGGTTTGTTTGTTTTAAGCCAGATGGGGCAAAAGATAAGTGAGTCCTTACTAATTCATGAAACAGCATGCCTGGACTCTTTTCTCCTTCTTCGGAGAATGAATTCCCTTAATCTTCTCCCTCATATGTATGATTTTCATAGGTAAGCTTCCTTCTCATGGTTGTTCAGCTCTGTTACTGCAAAAAACCATTTTTAATAGAAAAATGAAGAATTGCTACCCAGACATCTCTTTTCCCAAAACAAAACGCTGCTCTCTAGTGGAAGATGATGAGATGATCTGATTTCATTAGAAGGAACATTTTAAAATTTTCATTTTATCACTTACAGGAAACCTTAACTCATTTTCACAAGCACTGACATACAAGAGTAGTAGGGCTGGTTTGTTTCAGTTCAGTCTTTCAGATTGTCCTGTGAGATTCTGGTTCTGGTATTCGTTCCTCAAGATAAGTTTGCTATGCATTTGTATCAGTACTGTATTCACATCCAAATAACCTGCCACGTATTTGTGCATTAAAATATTACTACATTTTGTAATTCGATCCCTTGGTTTTTCTGTTCTTAGACAATATAAAAAACACAGGCCATTTTTTCTTGCTTTCTTATGTTTTTTCCACATTTAATTGCTGACAGACTTTTCTAGGTCTGAATACATCTTGAAGGTCCAACATTCATCAGTTACACTCGCAGAAGAATTTAGGCAAATATGCAGATCCTATGAAAATCTTTATCCTGTTTGCTATGGGTTTCTAAAGTCATTCCTATCTGCCGGCACAGTGATACAAAAATTGAGGAATTATCTGTTGCAGCGGTTCCTTCAGCAGATAATGAAACAGCAGCAAGCGGTCAGATGCTGAGGAGTATTTGTCCTGAAGAAAGCAAATTTTATCCTACTTGTAGTTAACTTATACTGCATTCATTTGCTTTCCTTTTTTTTTTTTAAAGCATAGATAAAGCAAAAAAGGAAGAGCCCTCCATACTAAATTTCTTCAAGTTATGGACCAAAGCAGCACAGTTCTAGATTCCCATATTCATAACAGGAAACCTATATAGCATGTGCTTCCATTTGCTTATCTCTCTGCAGATAAGAGACACGTGTAGTTTCCTGATAAATGTACAAATAAAGTCCTTTATTACTTTTTTTTAATTAAGTGCCTCTTAAAAAAACCTGCTCTCTGCTTATTGGTTTACTAATTGATTTTAACTATGATTTTTGCCTGCATACTTCTTCCGCCTTAAGTACTCTTCCCATCAAATACCATGGGAGCAGTAACTTGTCAAAGGATATAGGTTAAGCACTCACATATTGCTAATTAGTGTAAACCTCATCTGTAAAAATGACAATCCTGTCAGGTCTGTAGCTAGTAGGCTATATACATTGTAGAATAATATTATACAGGCTTGCAAAAGCACTCCAGTTTAGCTTCAACCACCAGCAACTGAAGCTGCACACGTTACCCTGCCCAGCCCTGCCCATCTCCACATCTCCTGACGTATTTTTGGAAGTAATTATTCAACTATTCCTATTGTTAGGCAGGAAAAAAAGTGGAGAAGGGGTTTTTTTGACCCACTACACATAAAATCCAGNGTCTGTAGCTAGTAGGCTATATACATTGTAGAATAATATTATACAGGCTTGCAAAAGCACTCCAGTTTAGCTTCAACCACCAGCAACTGAAGCTGCACACGTTACCCTGCCCAGCCCTGCCCATCTCCACATCTCCTGACGTATTTTTGGAAGTAATTATTCAACTATTCCTATTGTTAGGCAGGAAAAGAAGTGGAGAAGGGGTTTTTTTGACCCACTACACGTAAAATCCACAACAACTAATCTTGAAAGAATACAAATTAACAATCTGCTTTGCCATTTACTTCAGACAGAAAACAGTTTTCAAGTTTTAATGCAAGTCACACAGCTAAGTAGTATTTTCAGTAGACCTCACTGAGGGAAAAGAAAAAAAAAAACACAATCAGGGATCAGTTTATAAATAATGACTTAGCGAGAAGTTTCTCAGCCTGACAAATAAAAGTTTACATTTGTTTTAAACCAGATGAAAAATATGGAGAAAATGAGAAAGCAGGTCATGAATATTCATAATTAACGAATTCGGGTAGCAAATTCTTGCTTTCTTAAAAATATGCCATCAGCAGTACCGATAGGAATCGGCGTTCCCACCTCAGGCCGCCCACTTGTGGCTGGCCTTGCTGCCCGCCTGCAGCACCGTTGGCTGTGCAGTTCATACTGGAGATTCTTTGGCAACACTACTAGTCTAAGTTCAATGCCTATCTCCTACAGGAGACAGTTTAAACATTTACAACTATTACAATTTTAAGGGCATCTGGTGATCAAATTTGAATAATAGTACCCAGTCGTTCCCTAAACCTAACGGCTACACACTACATACAGCATTAATTTCACAAGTGTTTTTACTGTAGTAAGTACACAAACAAATCTGAGACATCATAAACAAATCAGCGATGCTCTTCCATGCAAAGACATGCCGGCTGTCTGGGATGTTCTCTTCTAGGGCTTCTACTGTTATCCAGTAATTTTTCAGAAACAAAATTTTTCCTGAAAAATTATATTTAAATTGACATTTACACATTAATTGACAAATTGACAAAACACATTAATTAGAACATAGAGAAAACGTGCAATTTTTTTAAAAAAATGAAACCTGCACTAANATACAGCATTAATTTCACAAGTGTTTTTACTGTAGTAAGTACAAACAAATCTGAGACATCATAAACAAATCAGCGATGCTCTTCCATGCAAAGACATGCCGGCTGTCTGGGATGTTCTCTTCTAGGGCTTCTACTGTTATCCAGTAATTTTTCAGAAACAAAATTTTTCCTGAAAAATTATATTTAAATTGACATTTAACTTCAATCAACACATTAATTAGAACATAGAGAAAACGTGCAAATTTTTTAAAAAAATGAAACCTGCACTAAAGATAAGAAAATTAATAAACATGTACATTTTAAGAAATATCCCAAAGTTCCATTTCTTTGACCATTAAAACTGACCCTTAAAAAAAGCACTTATGAGTGAAATCCAACAGCTAATTTTTTTAGTGACTGTACAGAAAGCCTAAACAATAATAACTAATTCAGAGTGCTCTTGTAAACAATCTGTTTTTGGCGGAAATACTTATGAAGCGCATAGCCTGCTTGGAGGGCCAGATCTGTTTATATTTACGGTAAGCAAGACAGGTTTTATATTACATATTCATTTAGGTTGTAAATACCTGAGATCTAAGCTCAATAATCCTCAACTGTCTTAACTAAGTAAATGAGGGAGACAGAGGTTAGGTCATCCATAAATTAATTATGAACAAATATAATGCATCAAATAAACAAACACTAGTTTTACATTTTCTTCATCTCTGCCTCTTTTTATTGTCACATGAAAGACAATGATAACAGATGTAATTCCCTGAATACTTTCAACACATACAAGAGAGTAAAACCACCAGTTAAATAGCCGTATTACACTATATCTACAATAAAGAAAAAAAAAGAAAAAAGAGGCAGTTACTCATTCCAATACAAACTCTACCCATTTACACCTTCAGAAGAATCTTTATTCACAAAAATACCAAGCACTTTCAGTAGAGCTTCCCATGATACAATGAAGTACTTAGCCACAGGAAAGGTTTATGGGTTTTCTCTCTGTTTGGCCCCTACCTGTCTTAGACTTACATCTTTAAAAAGAAATAGAGCTAGACTTCTATACAGACAAATTAGTAAGTGGCAATCTTACTGAAGTCACCAAGAACACTTTAATTTCTTCTGAAATATCTATTGTTAAATGGAAGATCAGTGAAATATATATGGCTTTTAGAGCAGATACTAAATGCGTTACATTCTCAGTCTTTACCCTGCCAAAATCTAGGCAGAAGTATATCTTGGTTATCACATTGAAAATACAAAATAATTTGAGAATAGCTTTATTGAATTTCACATCAGGTCTTCTCTCCATGGCAGACGATTTAAAAAACAAACACAGTGGCACCTTAAGACTTGAAACAACAGATCTACGTTCTCTGAATGTGGCCCTACACTTCTCTTTTGGTTGCTTCATGAAGACAAACAGCAGTACAAATTCACTCATTTTCAAATCCTAGATCATTCAGCACCTTTAGCTTTCCTGCTTTGTTTCTCTCCAACCTTGACCCATGTTATGAGAACACTGAATATACAAACACTGCTGGCCAGAAAACACTACGATACTTTCCCTCCATAGCACCAGAGTAAATTTAAACATACTACACTGAAATAATTTAATATCTGTATTCGTTCTGAAAACTGCGCTAAAGATTAAAATTATTTCAAATTATTTCATGGCAATGCATGGAAGCAGCTTTCCATTCTATTTCTACTTTATATATTAAAATAAAACCAGGCTATTCAGATGATCCTGCTCAATTAAACTTTCCCAAAACTAAGACTGCTGTAAATTACAGATTTCAGCAGTGTAACAGCTGCTGTAATATGAAAAGCTATTTATAATTTGCAATATTCTTACAACAGCCTTCTCAGAATTTAGTAACAGCTTTACAACCTGCAGCTTCTTGCAGGTATGTCCCAAAGCGTAATCCTGGGGAAGAAAACCATTTACTGCGTAATAACTTGGGATAAAATAAAAACAATGAAAGAACACAAGCAAAGAGCAAATATTCCAAAATCTTTCAACAGCACTCCCGAAGTTTAACTCAGTATGAGTTAATCAGACACACAGTTGTAGCTTTCTGAAGTCTCTGTTTTTAACAGCTATAGACTGACCTCTGCGGCGCCTGTCCAAAGGCCATTTCCAAATGTACTCTGTGCAAGCTCACAGAACTCTCTTCCAATTTTGGGGTTTTTTTAATGAAATCTGAATACACGTGTCTAATAGTGAGTTAGCAACGACTTCCACCCATTAACATTAACACAAAGATCTAATTCTAGCACATGAAAACGACAATTTCATCAGCCGAAATCCACTTGATTTCCACTCTCTGGTGCAGAGAAGCATCCCCTTTCAGGGTCTGTACTAGCAACAGGCGGTAAACGATTGGGCAACTCTTTTTATAGTATTTCACTTACCAATTCACAGTCATTGAGATACACAGAACTGATAATACACATTTCTTAATTTAAATGTTTTCTTGCTATTTCTTGTTTTGCTATCTTGTATTATGTCCAAGTGCTATGTAACAATGGGAATATGAAATTCATTATTATCAAATATCAGAGGCCTCCTAGGAGGGGTTGACTCTTTGTCTGCTTTGTGCAACAGTTTAAAAAGTCCTGTTCCAATATTCATTGGAATTCCCATGATGATGCACTCAGAAACGCCTAGAAAAAAAAAAAAATCAAACATGTTGAACATCTGAAGAGTAATGATTTACAAAACTACTTTCATTTGCCCATTACGTATACAATGCTTATCAAACCTCCTTGAACGTCACGTGTAAAGACCAAGATTTCTTCAACAGACAAAACTAAATGTTACGGTCATCGGATCAGTATGCTATCTAATTCGAGTTAGACAGATTCTAGTTTGATAAATTCTAGACAGGAACAATTCACCTAAACACCTTCTCTAGCTATGAAAGAGCTTCAGAAGGTTTGTTTTCTGAGAAGACACATTCCACCCAGTGCCAACAGCAGAAGATGCAATGCCAACTCACTTTATGTTCATTCTCTGACTCAGTGCTAAGACTTCAATCAAATCTCACCAAGTTCCCTTGAAACCTCTGCAACTTCCAAGTGAAACAGGCATACTCACTCCTGTAGCTATACCAGGTCTTGCATTTTCATGATTCGAAAAGTGCTCATTTCGAATTCTAAGATTTAGTCCGTCCAAATTATTTTTGATAGCTACAACACTTATCACAGCAATCTGCTGACACATTTCTATTCCAGATCTACTGATGTATACATCTTTTCCAAAGAACGTTAAAAGCAAACCAGTGTTTTTTCTAGGCATGCTGTTATGATCCAAATTACACTTTTGCACCTTTTCAGGTGTATATTGTTATTCACATAAGTGTTTAAGAAAATAACAATAAATAGCTGCACGTTTGAATATGAAAAGGATGAAAATGAATCTGCTTGAAATTCTGGCAAGATTTGATTGGTGATTTAAATGTATATGAATGAAGATTCTGTATTTTTTGCTCTTAGAACATTGCGGCCTTTCTACTATGTACTTTCTGACATTATGCACTTAAAAATCTTGTGCAAAATAGAATTCTTAGGAGTCATTCACTGTACCTTTAGGCCACTACAGCATGCGTGTTACAATGGATAAAGAAAATACCTTTCTAACATCTAGCAGAATAACCTTTCAAGCTGAGCCAATCTCTGAACCATTTGAAACTGCATTTAGATTTTGGGAATCCTTCCCTTGTAGTACTTCCACGTATACAACCAGAGGCAGTGATTTGAGTTGCCATTCAGTTCGGGACCTATAGCTGATTTTGGGTACGTACTCATTTTTCTTGGCAACTTTTAGAATTTTTTCCTGCTCTGGAGATGCAAAATGACGAGCGTGTGAGAGTCCCTTTTTCATAGCAATTCAGAGATAACTAGTGATGGCCAGGTCAGGCAGCTGCACAGCACTTTTTCATACGAGCAAGCCAGTATAATGTCTTCAGTTTTGGAAGACTGACAACAATTTTCTGTTTTGTCCATTCCATTTCCTTATTTGAACTAAAACATTTATATAGAAGGCAACATGAAAAGATCTTTGGTTTCCACATTATTCAAAACAACATTTTACCAGCTGAGAGAAGGCTTTGAGAAAAAGTTTTCTTTTCCTTACTGTCCAGGATGGAATCAGTCTCGGGTAGTATATTTGCTTTAATCATGGGCAAACAATAATAAAAAAAAAAAACCAAAACCACCACTCACATGGAATGCTGGACAGCCAGCATTAAAATACAAACTAGTAACACAAAGGTTTTCAACAGCTTCCTGTGATTCAGAAAATATACTGTCCACAAGCATCATTTAAAATTGAGTACGCTTTCTAAGACCACCTAGAAATACACACAAACTAGTAAACTGTAACACAATACATTCGTACTTTTTTATTAGCACCCAGGAACTCCAGATGAGTGGTTACAGCTCCAGGATAGTAGGCTTTACATAAACAGATGAAGAAGAGGGTGAAACCTGCTTGATTTCTCCTTTTCTGTTTAAGCTACTAGCTAAAGACTCGTTAACAAATCATTCCAAAATTTAAGTAGCTTAAAGGAAGAATGAAATCTGGAGCAATAAGGGCAGAGGAGTTTAAAAAATGAGAAATAATTTCAATTCCAAACATTAGAGTACATGGCAGAAATGCAAAATTAAGAGACAAATGAAACAACAAAACTTACNAAGTAGCTTAAAGGAAGAATGAAATCTGGAGCAATAAGGGCAGAGGAGTTTAAAAAATGAGAAATAATTTCAATTCCAAACATTAGAGTACATGGCAGAAATGCAAAATTAAGAGACAAATGAAACGACAAAACTTACCTGTTTAAATTTGCTGTTTGGCTATATGTACGTGTGCATGCATGTACACATACATTTTTAAACTCTTATCAGATTCTTTCAAGACTTTTAGTGAGAAGATGATTCAGTGGATGATAATGAACTTAACTTTAAAACTCAATAACAGATACATTTAACAAGAAATTTCTCAGGACAGGGATCTTCTCTGTTCTGTTAATGAACAGAGTACTGATAAGCAAGGCTTCTAATTTAAAAGAAAAAATACCTATTTAGAACAGAACTAAGTGAGGAAGTCAAGAACTTTGCCTTTCTGTTTATTTCTAGGTACAATTGACAAATTACATAAGCAACCATTACGCATAGTTTGATATTCACCTACGCTACGTGAGACATGCATGTCTTTTTAGTAGGAATGAAAAAGAAACCTAAATACTGAGCGGGGTACCAGATTCCTTAATCAGCTGTAGGTGTTGAAGTTACACAAACTTTCACAACTGAAAAACCAGAACTACTGATAGTGGGACAAATTTCCTGGTATTGCACTGAGCTATATAAATCATAGAATCATAGAATGGTAGGGGTTGGAAGGGACCTCTAGAGATCATCTAGTCCAACCCCCCTGCTAAAGCAGGTTAGCCTAGAGCAGGTTGCACAGGAATGCATCCAGGCGGGTTTTGAACATCTCCAGAGAAGGAGACTCCACAACCTCTCT
>VZSC01014760.1:0-14131 GCA_013398225.1 Steatornis caripensis | reverse complement strand
CTGGGAGTCCTGAGGGCCAGTCCTAGCAGTGAACACTGAAGCAAAGAAGGTATTCAGTAACTCTGCCTTCTCTGTGTCCAGTGTCACCAGGTCACCTGCCTCGTTCAGCAGCGGGCCCGCATTCTCCCTAGTCTTCCTTTTGCTCCCAATGTACCTATAGAAGCCCTTCCTGTTGTCCTTAACCTCCCTTGACAGATTTAATTCCAGTCTGGCCTTAGCCTTCCGTGTTGCATCCCTGCATGTTCTGACAATAGTCCTATATTCCTCCCAAGTAGCTAGTGCTTTTTTCCACATCTTGTAAACTTCCTTCTTCCCTTTGAGCTTTTTTGCAACCTCCTTGTTCATCCATGGAGGTCTCCTGCCTCCTTTGCTCAACTTCTTCCTCATTGGGATGCACTGATCCTGAGCTTGGAGGAAGCAGTTCTTGAATATTAACCAGCTCTCTCGGGCCCCCCTGCCTTCTAGAGCCCTAACCCAAGGGATTCCTCCAAGTAGGTCTTTGAAGAGGGCAAAGTTAGCTTTCTTGCAGTCCAGGGTTCTAATCCTACTTGTAGCCTTGCTTATGGTGAAAAGTAAAACCAAACTACTAGAAGTCTACTTTAAGAAACATACAATAGATGCTCAACCGACTTTGAAATCTCTGATTGAGATGATAAGTAGAGAAACATCCACCAAATTTCTAGGGTCAAGAAGTATGGATCAGCTTCAGACCTGAAGTTTTTGAGAAGTAAGCTGAAGAGAAAGCTTAACATGGGCAAAAATCCAATGCTTTGAAGAGGTTTACAGATGCTGGCTAAGAACCACAAACTGAAACAGAATTTGCAATACCTACCACAAACAGAATCCTTCTGTCCAAAGTAGGCAGCATCGAAGAGATGGTCTGCAGTCTTTTCAAAAGAAGCCAGCATCAACACACTTTCCTTCATTTTTGCTAGTCCAAACCTAGTAATGCCCAGCACTTCACCCTTGATTGATGGAAAAATCCAAAGAAAGACTATCACAATAGCATCTGGAAGTCAGTTATGTTCTCTAAAGAAGCAAGTCAAGTGAACAACAGAAATCTAAGTTTTTATTCTAAAAACACATGAAACAACCACTAAGTGAAATGGTTACCATCTACAATACAGCATTGTCACAATATGTTGCTCCACAGTTCAACATTCTGAAGGTGAATAGTTTGGTCAATATTTCAGTAAAACAGAAGTGATTATTTATACACAACAGAAGCTGTTATAAACGGTTAACACCTTTTTAAGTAAGAATATTAGAAAGATTGAAAGAAACATGGCCATGAGAAAACCCACACAATTATAAACTAGTTGCTGAGCTACAAACTTCCGTGGGGTCTGAAAGCACTATGCTGAAGCCTATTGTCTACTGATAGATCTGACTTCAGTTGGCAAGAGACCACAGAAGATGTCAAATCTTCATGTTTTCCCTCTCCAGAAAGTAATTCACTTTTTAAACTAACTTGGTTTATTTCTGCCTCTGTTTCTAACAAACATCCTGATTATAATACACTGTGCACAGAAGCACAAGTCAGAAGTACAGACAAAAGAATGCATGCTAGGAGCCCAACAAGTGTAAAATACTGCACTCTGATGCCCTTTTCCACTATTGTGCTGCATTTCCACATGGCCAGCCCTGGGCACTGCTGCAGCTCAGTACAACAAAGCCCTAGAGTTTTGGGAGAAGTTAGAACTCCTTCAACCATTTTACCGAAATTAAACGCTTGCACTCTGGCAGGCAAAGTGGCAAATTTTACTTCATTAAGTGTACTCAAATCTAAAAAACATATTGGATGTGATGGAAAGAAAGTCAATCAATNAGCTCAGTACAACAAAGCCCTAGAGTTTTGGGAGAAGTTAGAACTCCTTCAACCATTTTACCCAAATTAAACGCTTGCACTCTGGCAGGCAAAGTGGCAAATTTTACTTCATTAAGTGTACTCAAATCTAAAAAACATATTGGATGTGATAGAAAGAAAGACAATCAATAAAGAACAAGTTCTGGAAGACTGTTCATACTCTACATGTAATCTGATTCTATTTGTAATGTCTGTATCCTTTAACTCTTACATACAGTGCAGCTGCTATGAACCACACCCCATGTGGTTTTCTGCATAGCAAGCCTTAAATTGCATGCATGGTTACCCAAACAGTTGATGTTCGTAACGCAATTTCTAGGATTCCTTTTTCCAATAAGAAATTATGATTCCCTACTCACTGTATCAACTTGTTCTCACTGAAAATAGACCCTTTCCCCACTACCCCCAGGAACTAGATTAATTAAGGATTTTGTTTGACATACAAACAACAGTATTTGGTCAGTACAACTTGTAATTCTTTAAACCTGTAACTGATTTCCATCTCCCTAGCTCACTCATCCTTCTCAAAAATGGTTACATTTATTTGTAACGCTTCGCAAAAAGCATAGTACAAACCTTGTAAGTCATTAGATCAGACAGCAACATAACATGTCTCCTGTCAATGCTCATACCATGGTTCACCATTGTATACTGAATTTCATTGATAATGGTCGTCCTAGCAGCTTCAATTCCTAGTGTCTTCTCTACCTACACAAGACATTACGTTAGATTAACGAAGAACCAAATGCTTGGAACAAGTATATTCCTGCAACAAATAACATCTGATGTCAGATAATACTCTGTCTCCATTACTACCCTTTTGCATTTGTCTGTTTTCAAAATATTTATAGAAAAAGCTTCTTTGAAGTGAACAGTGCTGCCAGTTGAATTGTTCTCTTGTGTTAATGCATTCTGACAATTGTTAGTGAAATCAGGCTTGATTAGATATCAACTGCTGCATCTGAGCACAAACAAGCACTTGTAATAAAGACGCTACGGGGAAAAAAAATCCACAGTACCCATTTGAACATTACCTCATAAGTGTTGTTAGAGGATGTTTTTGTTCCTTTCACTCCATGAGTAGCCATAACAGCTCGCAGATTATCACCTTCAACTAGAAGTTTGTATTTTTCCCTTCCACTTTGTTCATCAATATGAATGACAGCTCGGGAAACCTCTGGTATACCTTGCACTACAACCTTCACAGAACAAAAAAACCTAGTAACTTTGTGTACAGTAATGCAGTATAAAAGGGTAACCCTTATCAGCATTCAAGCCTATTTAGAAGCTCCAGTCTTTGGAATAAATGCTCAGTTAAAACACGTATGAAATAAGATTTCCTGCTCTTAAATACACTAGTGCAGATTGTGGCATTCACACTGTCCTATAAACCTTACTCGTCCCCTATATTTTATATTTTATGCCAAATATCCTTGCACTCAGACCTGGCTCCCTGAGTAGTGGTAGATTCACACAACTGAAAGGGCATCCTGCCAGTAATAAGGTTCACTTAGCACTGTTTTTAGAATACAATTTCTCCTCACAGAAAGCTACAAAAATGCCAGATACTGTCATGTGGTTCAATTCTAGATGCAGCTGGAAGAAGATACAACCATTTCATACAACTGCTGCACTCGGAATGCTTCAGTAAATGTTGTAAGGAAAGTATCGAGGCTTCAATTTTATTTATAAAGACTAGTAATGAAGGCTGTTTCAGCTGTAAAGCAGTAACATCGCAATCTAAGAGTTAGGAACGCAGTCTATCTTCATTGTCAATACTGTCAAGAATTATTTTGTCTTCCTACTGTAGAACTCCTAATTATTATTATTGATTACCTCCCATAAAAGCATGAGATGGCCTTTATTATTACCTTTGGTAGTTCTTCCTTCAGGGACTGCAATACATAATACATTGAACTCTTGCTATTTTCACGAGGGGTCACACATACAACTGCTTCTCCATGGACAGCAACATCTCCAGGCTTTACTCTGAGTTTAGATATGCAAATAGAGTAGCGCACAGTCTCTGCATTCACCTGTGGCAAAAGTCAGCCAGCAAACATCATGGTATCTCCCTTTGCATATACAAATCTGCTCAAATACATGCAGCAGTCTTTTAACAGGATATAAAAAAACATAGAAAAATAAAAATTGTTACTCCTAAAAATTACATTAAATACTACCCTTATGCTGAGGGTAGCAGCCTTTATGTTAACTAATGGACAGAAACAGCATCCTCATATTTAGCAAGACACCAAGAAATGAATGTATGTTCTCTCATTTCCAAATAAAGGAAAAATTACCCACTTTACAAGGAAAAAAATATCCAGATATAATGTAGTCACAGGACATCCTTTGTTCACTTTCTTTTTTTAACTTCCACTGGTATGATTTCTGTTTCTGAGACGGGATTAAGACACACTTTGGAACCTACCCAAGGCATATTCTGCATAAGAACTGAACAACTCACCTCTAATCTCAGTAGTCTAATGCGCTCTAAAGACAGCTTCACTAGGATGAAACAATCATCTGGAAGAAAAACTTCCTCAATATATTCTGAAATCTTTAAGAGATAAGGATGAAAAAGTTACCATGTGAAAATAGTTCAAGTGTCCTATAGCAATTGGTTAAAGTTTACATGTAAAGGATTAGCAATAACACAATTTTTCCTACCTCTCCTAATAAAGTTTTCTCAATTCTTCCTTTAACCAGACGGGCAAAATCAGGATCGTCATCTTTGTCCAACTGTGCTGTTATAATAGGGGTGCTACAAAGAATAAACGTACACAAAAAAAAGAGTTAGGAAATTGCTCAGCTAGATATAGACAGCAATCNCTTTAACCAGACGGGCAAAATCAGGATCGTCATCTTTGTCCAACTGTGCTGTTATAATAGGGGTGCTACAAAGAATAAACGTACACAAAAAAAAGAGTTAGGAAATTGCTCAGCTAGATACAGACAGCAATCTGAATTACAGCTTGCCTTATGGAACCTCTCTCATCATCTAGAGTAGTATTAAATAAGATAAAGAGACCTTCAGCTTCCTCAGGTACATTTAGGAAAATTATTGTTCATGTACTTCAGGCTGCTAAAAAAAAGAAAGGCACACACACAAGAGATAACACAACTACTAGTAACTATTTTCATGGCGTACACTATTCTAGTATTATTTGACTTCATGGATACCTAGGAATAGGTATGCTTCAACTACTGCTGAACACTTGAAAGTTTCATAATATATAAGAAACATCTAACAGAACATTAGACTTAGTAAGTAACCACTTTACCTCATTGGTTTTCAGAAAAATAAAACTTGTCTCTTCCCTGGCCCTAAGCAACACTTAGTTGGAAAGGCATTAGACTTTTCTTGTTTGGGTATTCCATGGATTCAATGTTGTCCAGTGTATTACTGAGAACAGGGAAATGCTATCGCGTATTGCAAATTTATCCATCAGGTTTCACTTAAGCAAAGGGAAAAACCGAAACAGAACAATGTTAGTACCTAATAGCCTTTGAAGCATTAATGATTTCTTTGATTCTTGGCACACCCAAAGTAATGTTCATTGAAGCAACGCCAGCAAAATGGAAAGTCTTCAGAGTCATCTGTGTGCCAGGCTCACCAATACTCTGTGCACAAAGTGCTCCTACTGCAGAACCAGGCTCCATCTGTGCCCTGATAAAAAAATCTCTCATAAAAAAAATACAGAAAGAGACATAGAACTCAAACAGCCATAAAATCCTAAGCAACCAAAGACAGAAACTATTCTAGTAGATATATGAGAAGTTGGTTAATTTTTTTTTTTAATAAATGAACAGGAAAGAGGTTACAAGGTCACCAATAGTCTAGACACTGATCTCATGCAAGGCAAGAACATGCCCTGTCATACAGGCATTCCACAGATCCAGTATAACATCCATAACAGAAAACAAAATGTCTGTCCTCTTCCTCCTAAGCATTAAGCAGTAGATTCAGGATTCCCCATTCAGGGAAATCACATAAGCTAGTATTTCCAAAATTCCCCTTTACATTTTTAAGCACGAGAGACCTTTATTAAGTTGTCTTTAAGAAATTAGTATGCAGATTACTTTTTAATCAGAAAAAATCCAGATATTAATGCCTTCTTGTTTTCATCTTATTCAAAAGCCTGATGATCTACTTTCCCTTTAAGTTATGCATGTAGTGGGCCTCATCCCACACTTGTCTCTTTCTAAAATGTATGTATTTTGAGAACTGGTTGTCCTTACAGGACAAAAAATAAAGACTATTACACTGTGCAATCTCAAAATGAGACATGAGGGGTGGTTTACATTTTCCCCTACGATTTTGTTCAGATCCTGCAGTGAGCATTCTTCAGCTTGCAGAATCCAATGTGATTTGCTTTTCTAGAGCAAATACAACCTCTGAACCTAAGTAAAATACCACTTCCTAAATCAATTTAACTTGTAGCAGCATCTTGCATTTTCCTTGATGAGCTCTTATCAAGTGAAAACACTAATAGTGATTTAGCTTGTAACATCTAAAGGAATGAATTCTGACCGTAAAACAAAATTATTTAAGTAGAGATTATTGTCTTCATTATTATTTGGAGATCTCTTTACATTCATGTCCTATGTACCCAAAAATTGCTGAAACCCCAGCTGAGATTTCTCTTGGTTAAACTACAATAGTCTATAAAACAAAACCAATGACCTTAGCAATCAGATCCTTTCCAAGGGTACCATCTTTCAGTTGTCAATCAGCATGAAATACTATGCTAAAACAGCCTACTGCAGTAAAATACGTAATTCATGTTCAAGAACACCCAAGACAAATGCAAGCAAGTAATCCTAATAACTGAAAGTGAAAAACTGTTAATTGCTTTACAATAGTTATGTTTAGAATTTAATGTATATACAAATTTTTTAGAAAAAGAAAAAATATTAATAAACAATTGATGCAGGTGGGCATGAGGCCACAAAGCAGAAGTCACCAATGGCTGCATGCCAATGAACAAATCCAAGCGTGAAACGACTCTCAATGGATAATAAGAGATGAAAACATCCACACTATCACTATCCTGTCAGAGACCAAGAATAACAAACAAAAGGTTCCTACAAGTGCATAACAGATTCAAGGCATTGCTCAGCTAGATACAGACGGCAATTTGAATTACAGCTTGCCTTATGGAACCTCTCTCATCACGAAGTGTGACATAACCCTTCACAGACTGTGTAGATCAAGAATAACCATCAAGATTCATATGCAATCAAAACTGATCCATTCAGACATTACTCAGACATGGACTCTTTTAAGGTTTGGAACAATCTCCTGCAAGAGGGGGAAAAAGGGAACATGTCTGCCTTAACAAGCCCACCTGTAGATGGCGATGCTTTTTTTTTGGCATTCTACCTTTGTCTTACAATGTTTATATCACTGGGGCCAATTGTTTCTTATTCTTTATTTGTATTGCATTCACAACAAGAACCAACATTCATACAGTAAAAACAGCAAACTACACTTATAGATTGCAATAAAGCAATTGTGGGTAGGGAGTGGGTGGATAAATTGAGAGAAAACAACAAGGTAAACACTTACCTCATGTATTTGTCCCTACAAGTCTCTAGAAACTTCTCTAGTTGTGTTGGAGTAATCCTATCCAACTGATATAAAACTCGTGGCTGAAAAGAGAACAGAACAGTTTAAAAAGCAATAGCTTGAGAAGATTTAAAATAACTACATAATGTCCCCCTTGAAACTAATTTACCTCTGTTGTGCCATTGTCATTAATGCCATACTTGTCTCTAGTTTTTTTAATCTTCTCAGAAACACCTTTGATGAATTTTTTAATTTCCTGAAATTACATTAAAACAATAGTAAGCAAAGACATGGTCTTCATATCAAAGGCTTTGGCAGTAAGTTATTTGCTTAGAGCTGAAATGGAATGTCTACAATAATAAATTAACAGCATGAAGAAAGGAACACCAAAACTCAGACACACACACACACACACTAGAATTTCGCAAACCAAATTCACTCTTGTGTAACCACAAATTAGTAGTAGTACATGAGGAATACGGTTCACGCTGAATAAAAAGCATCCTTCCTGAGCACACACTGAAAATTGAAGAGGACTTCAGTTGAACCTTCCTTCCTACCCACCACTTAGTGAAACTGACTCTACCATCAACAACAACAAAAATATATCAAAATTGTTATTTTCTCTGTGTATCAATACATGTTCTCACTCATTTCTCAGTATTCAAAATAAGTCAAAGTGGAAAGATTTTGGCAAGAGAAGAAGTATATAAAGGACATCTGCTGGATAGCATTCAGAGACTCAAGATGTATTTTCTTTGGGGAGAAAAACCCCTCAAAATTGATATATACACATCAGTCTGTACCTAACATAGTTCAAGTAACTTCTCTGTGCTGTGGAGAGGATAATTGCAGATAACTGCATTTAACCTAAGCCTTTCAATCTCTCAGCAGGTTTACCCAAAAGCAGTTCTAGCAGTCTTTACTGGAACATCAATTGAAACAATACTATCAGAAAAATATCCAGCATTTCTATGAAACATCATTCGAGCACTATGCTTTGGATATAGATATGTACACTAGAAGTCATGAAATACGAGGTCCGTGATTAAACTCTTTTATAAAAGTGGACTCAGTGCAAGTCATCGCTATTACACAGGCTTATCAAAACCAAAATATAAACGAAAAGCAAGAGGAAATCCTTCCCATCTACTTCAACAATGATTTAAGAAAGTCTCTGTGGAGGAGTGAACAGTTTGATTTTTAGAGTTCTTTTAAACCCTTTCCACCCCATTAGTCCTGCCTGACAACCAGGATGATAGTTTTATATCACCTCTTCTTCACTCAGTACTGGATTCCTTCCAGCCACTGCAGTAGCCAGGCATCAAAAATTACTTGCCTTATTTAAAAAAAAAAAAATTGAATTCATGTATCGTTATTAAAACACTTCTATTACATACATCCTAACAGAATCCTCAGATTCTCAAAATAACAACATTTTTGCTGGTATTCCAGGTATTTTCAGGCACTACATTTTCTGTGAATATTAGAACAAAATTCAAATAAAAGAACCGACAACAGAAGTGTGCTGCTGGAACGGATGCTTCAAGTTGTTTCCCCACTTGGATGACAACAGGATGCATTCATACATTTCTGCCCCTTTTGCCCTGCGCTAAGTAATATTAATTCATGAATAAAATATTTCGCCATTTTAAAGGTTTCTGACCGCGAAACCTTTGCATAAAATAGATAATTTGATCTATTTCCTAAAATAAGTGTTAAGTAATAATGTGGCATTAGAAAAAATAACCTTTTTATTACATGTGCATAAAAAGGGAATATTGCAGGACTTGCAGAAGATCACCCAGAACATTTGATCTAAACAACAACAAAAAAACATTAAGGAAGACTTCAAAAGTAATTCTATCCTGAAAGATGCTTCTTTTGTGGAAGGGCAGGAAGCGGAGGAGTGGAAGGGGAAGAAGGCAGAAGGTGTAACACCAACTTTCCCCTCCAGAACACTTAAGACTAAGTTGTTTTAAATTTAGACCTATTCACGTAAAACCAGAGGACAGTAATAATGATGACACCTCCACCAATGCCTCAAAAGAAGTTGTCATACTGGCTGAAGATTTAGTCATGTGGTCATATGGAGGAAGGGCAGACTTGAGACCAAAACAGCCAAGGACTGCAAACAGCATTATGGCAAACTATTTGTCAACTTCTGCTCTTTGACAGTCTTTGAGTACCAAAATACTTTAAAATAAAATCTTCAGCATACTAAATCAATTGTTACACATCATTCTGAATTGTAAAAATAAGCTACTCAAATGAGACATTATTTCAATGCGCTAGAGCCAAAAAAGAAAGGTGAGAAATAAAAGATACATCTCTGAGGAGATTTATTTTTAGTTAGAAATCTTATTCATGCACAAGAGCTGAAAGAGGAAGTTAGCTATTCCTCTCAGCTTTCAATTATCTGTTGGCAGTTTATCTAAACTATGGATTAATTTATGCGACAAAGAGAAAGAAAGTGTAGCTCACTCTTTGCTAAGCCTGTCTGTCTCTATGGAATTACCATCTTCAGTGCAACACTGTCCTCTATGAGCACAGCTATGTAACTTCCAGAGCGAAGAAACCACTGGTTCTCTCACATACTGTAGGCCTATAAAGCCCTTTAGTCCTGGACATGTTTAACAAAAAGGCACCAAACTGACTCAGTAAGCTCTAGTTCAACATGGGCCTTGTCAGCTCCTAGAGAGCCGATGTTTAGTCAAAATAGCAGTCCAGAGTATAAAACCTGGCCACTCAGGTGTTAGTGTGATGTTTCCCAGCACTTAAGCTAGTGAGACCATTTATGTATATGAAGCACTGCTAATGTAAGAATCCTCACGGTTAAGAAGCCCACTGAAACACAGACTGGTACAGACAACCCCCCAAGATTCAGCAATAATCCATTCTAGTTCAGGCAAATCCATTAGCTCAGCTCTCCATGTCAGCACAGATCAGCTGCGCTGAGCTCTTCACATGTTTGCATCACACTCCCCAAAACCACAGAAAAATGAATTTTTTTTTAAATTGTCAGAGTTTCTAAAGATTTTTCCAATTTCAATACAAAAAATCCCCCAAATTTCTCTTCACCTGTATCTTAATATACTCAAATATGTTAAAATATTAACACAACTGAAACTGTGCCAGCCAACAATCTGCTTTTTCATCAGTTGAAGTCCTTTCAGTTAGGGCAGAGTGCAGACAGAATGAACACTGGTCTGTTTGAAAAATGCTATATAGACATACTGTTTTGTGAATAAGCCCATTATAGGAACTTCCTGGTAAAATAACAGCGGTAAGAAATATCTCTGTTCTGGAAGGGAAAAGTGGAGGAAGGGATAGGAAGACATCAGAAAAACATGCTAATACCTCTAAACATAGAAAGAATGAGTTTCAGAAAGGAAAATCAAGTACAAAAAGAAAGATTCCTGAAATCCTCAAATTTAACCGTGAGGATTAATTCAAAAGTCATGCCTGCCACCATTAAATAGGAATCGTATAGATTACTGTGAACACCTACATTATAATTTAACAAGCAGTAATGTATATATGCTAATCAGTTATTTTAGCACTATACACACATCTTTAGCTAAAAAGCACTAACATTAATGCTCACACAATGCACACACATGCTACAATTACCTCATTATATTTTTCATAACCTGTCTCAGTTAATGTCTTCAAGGATGAACAGAAAAAAAAAGAAAAGGAAAGAAGAAAATGTAACAGTATCTAAAACTTCAAAATCTTAAGTTAAACTAATTACCATTAAGGTGTTGTAGCCATATCTGTGCTTTTGAAATCAATAACAATTATTTAGATTTTCCTGATACGATTTAAAAGATGTACACCTCAAAGAACAGCTTCATCTCCAAACTTTCATAGCAGTATATTGCATTATTTTTTTCCTTCGGAGATGCATTTAAGATTTACAGCATATTTCAAGTACGGATATGATTATTTTTTCAACTCTGTTCTAGCAATGGAATTGCAAATCAGGTTTATAAACAAACTGCTTAGTAGTTTTGTCACCTTCTGGCTCTGAAGTACTCTGATCTATTAAAAAGAAACCCTTCCAAAGCAGGTCTCTAAATTCATGTTGTTCTCATCACTGCCACTAATCAAAAGGTTCATCAAGGTAACAGCTTTACAAGTTCACAGGCAGCTTAATTCTACAGTTTTTATCACTGTCTCCCACAGTAGCCTTAAGTGCAGCTGCTCTCTTAAATATTAAAACTGCTTATGCTCTTCCAAACAAATTGAGTTTAACATTTCAAAGTGCAAGCAGCCATGTGAACAGTCACTTATCCTTAAAAGACATCTAAGTACTCCCGTCCAGCAAAGCACTTCATAGGACGGAAATTTTTTTCTGGGTTAGTATCATAGGGAAGCAAGTAAGTGCATAACTGATGTTTCTATTACAGGAAAAGAAGCAAACGAGCAAAACCAGTTATACAGAAAGTTGATAACAACAAAACATATGCATAATAACGGAATAGGAGACTCAGTCCTAGTGGTTTCCTACATAGAGTCAATAAGGATTATTTAATTTCAGACATCCTAGGGGAAGCATGTGATTACTGTACCACCTTGCTACAGAGACTAATTCCAGCAAGATCTCAAATCAGCAGCACCTTCTGCTCAAAAAAATCACTAGATTTTTCTCTCATTTCTAAAGTTCCTGTGGCAAATGTGAACAACCACTACAATAAGCAAAAGCTAATCACAGTGTGACAAAAAAGATAGTTACCTGCAGAAAGCTGTCTTGGCAGCAAAGAAATTCATTCTTCTTCATGATGGACTCGGATGTTAACACCAATTCATTTTTACTAAGGGCTGGTTCACTTCGGCATGGATATACAGCCTTGAGAGGAAAAAAATTACTTCTTCGCATAAAACATACGCACATAAGCTTCACTGTAAAGACATCGACTATATATACACACAATTGATTAACAGCTTTCTTTAGTTTTGTTTTTTTTTTTTTAATTATATAATACCAGAGCATTGTGAAAAGAAGGTCCACATACACTTCTACTTAACTCATGTAAATCTGAAGGTATACACGCACACGTTTCTAATTCTTTCAATTTCTTAAACTCACATTACAGAAATCTGAACAGTTTTTTCAGCAAAAGGCTTTTACCTTTGTTTAAGGGGGGGGAGAAAAAAACCCAACAGTAAAGAGACCACAAAACCAAAACCAAACAATACCATTCTTCAAACATCACAATATGTCCAGAGTTATTCAACCATACGCCAGGCCTCTAACTTAAGAAGCAGTTCAACCCAACAAACATGCATGTCTTGACTTAACAGTGAATTACTTTGTGGAATAAGAGTCCAATCTAGCACCCAACTAAGCCAGTAATAATTTACTTAGTCAGTTGGATATTAGGCCCTACAACTATGTTTAAGTACACAAGAAAATACTATTTTTCACAGCTTATACACAGTTTGGTCCTAGTTGCTTTGTTCTAATGTAAAACAAAATCTATAACTCTTAGCATAAACATGTTGAAAGACTGACGAGGTCCACCCAAAAAGGCAATTTAAAAATCAAATCTTAAGTGAAACAATTCTCCCCATAATTTATGACTTCCTCCTACATGCGTAATAGTCTTTTCACACTTCCAACAAAGATTTCAGTAATCCTTACTCTGATATTGTCTAGAACTCGCTTGAATTCCAGTGGTTCATCCTTCCCTTCCATGGCTGCAGGATCCAAGCCATCTCCTCCATAAATAAATTGTATAATATCACCAGTAGAGCTTCTGACTGTCAAATCATACTGTGAGCAAAGATCTTCAAGTGATTTTACCAGCCGCCTCTGAAAGGGGGGGTGGGAAGGGAAGCGCAAGGAAAGTAAATGTGATCTTTTTAAAAACAACTTTTGATTAGCATTACAAAAAGTGTAGAAACTGGACTTGGGAAATAAATCTGACACAGTGATCAGCAGGTATGAAAACCTATTTTAAGGCACATATTATCCCTAGGGCTTTACTGTACATTCCCCAGGAACATGAAAGCCAACGACAATAAAATTTAAAGCAACGACACCATTTCCATATTTAGAAGGTCCATCATACAGGAAACCTAATGCTAAACTGCAAGAACCTATTATACTTTGAGTAATATGGGGCTTCTTTTGACAGAATATTCATATTCTTCCAATCAGGTTTATTTTTCAAGGGATAGAACACTTTTTGCATAGGGAAGCAAAAACAGTCAACGATTATTTTCACTGACAAAAACCAATGAGCTCATCTGTCAAAGCCAGTAGGTGCTATTTTTCTACCAGTGTTAGCTACTTCTCTTACTTTAATTCATTGTATTGGGAAATGCCTTTACTGCCACCCTCCTTGCTCCACCTCCCAAAAAGAAGGCATGCTATGAAGCACTAGTGGTTAAAAATGTTTTTACTTGAAAGACAGACTTCATTGTTCTATGAAAATAAATTAGCTCACTAAAGAATATAAATTGGTTGTTTTTTTCACCGTGGAGGAAAAATGTAAGGTGAAATAAACGTTAAGATTTTTTTTTTGAATTCCAAAGTCCAAGTGTTACAATTTATTTACATAGGGTGAAAGTTCATGAGAAAAAATGTTTTGCAGGTTGCTTGTTACATTTATATGTATTTGTATACACTTACACACATGCAAACATTATTCCATTAGTTTGAGAGACAGATGGTCTCA
>VZSC01014759.1:0-28939 GCA_013398225.1 Steatornis caripensis | reverse complement strand
AAAAAAAAAAAAAGGGAGGAGGGGGAAGGAATCAAAAAAAAAGGGTGGGGGACGGCGAGGAGTGGACCGGGGGCGACACGCTAGGGCGCGATCTTAACGGGAGCCGGCTCTCCTGAGCGCGACCGCTCCGCTCTGTCCGTTAGAAAGGGCGGGAAGGTGGCCGGCCGGTCGCGTGCTCGTCCTCGTCCGTTGGGCGCCCTCCGGCCTCGCCGCCCCCCGCCCGCTGGCTCTGCGCGGGGCCTTGTTTTCCCCGCCACGCTGCCCGTCCCAACGGCTGTGTCGCGCGCGGGCGCGGCCCCGCGGGAGGGCGGCGGGCGGCCCAAGGGGAACCTGGGCGGGGGGCGAGGGGATTGCGGCGCCTCAGCCACTGTAAACGCCACCTCCGCCTGGCGTGGCGGCGGCCTGGTGCCCCACGAGGCACCGATTCAGCCTCCTGTCCTGCGCCCCTCCTCGCCTGTCAGCGCTGGCCCACGCGGCCCCGGGCGAGCGGGGAGGGGGGTTGGGGGCTGAAATGGGATGTGGAGACGGGACAAAGGTGGGGGGCTTGGGAGTACTGCACATCGCAAACAAAAGAGTACCAGAAAATGATTTAAAATAGGGGTTTTCAGAGTGTTCGTTTGAAATTAAGTTCATCCCAGTGGGAGGATGATGTGCAGGTATCAGCTCCGCAAATGTTCTTGCAAGAAATACTTCAGTGGTTGTTTACATTTTTTCCACGTGTCAAAAACAGTTTCAGCCATGAAGGACTGCCTGTGTTGCTTCAGAAGCCTGAAGTCACTTCATGCTCTTCAGAAAGGTGCTGGAGAGGCAAGGGAGCCACGGCCAGCAGCAGCTTCAGGGTCCATGATGCTTGCTGCTGTGGTGGCTTCACAGTAGTTTGGGGCCATTATTTTGCTTGTTCTTGACGCTTTATTGTGGAAAATGTAAATGCACTGAGGATGCAGATGTGTGGTAGAAGGGAAATAGCGGAGAAGGGTTGCCAACATGGACATTTCAAAAACAAGTGGAAAGAAAGTGCTGGTGCCATGCCAGAGTTTGTTTCTAGAGCTCGGCCTTGCACACAATGCATGGATTAAAAGAGCCAAAATAAAATAACTTCCTCTCCAACTGTGCTGCTACTCCAAGTGGCTCTTTGTCACATTTCTTGGCCATTTCAAGTCCTTATCCTGATTTACCCTAATTTATCTTTAGCATAGAAACCATTAGAGCAGTTGCCTGACAATCACACTGTAGCTGAGGGCGGAATCCATCATCCATCAGAGGCTGTACATACGGCTATCTCAACAAATCTGAGCTTTGAGTTAGGTAAGTGAGGAAAAACTAAGCAGCTAAGAAAGCACTCCTAAGAGAAAGGATGTTCAGCAGGCTGCCACATGGGCTGCCTAGTATGAACTTCTTCAAAGAAGGGCATATCTGATTGGGTTTTTTCCATTATTTGTTTGGGGGTTTTCTCCCTTTCTTTGGCGTTGAAGCACATTACCCTCTGTACAATAAGGTATGTAGGTCAGATCAGGATTTGCAGCTTCGAACTGTCTAAAACTCAGCACTGTTATTTTTTATAACAGCATCAGTATGCATGGCAGTATCACTCTTATAAGTATTGATAAAAATTATTGTAATTGATTAAATCCTTCCCCCTTTTTCAAACAGCAACTTACTGTTCAAAGCATTTGCCAGGCATGTGGGAGATCTGAGCTCACTGTCCATGTTCACCCACGGTGGTTGTTTACAGCACTTGCCTTGGAAAAGATTCCAATTCCTGTTCCATGGACTGGAGGAGTCAATTATTTGCAAAGCTGTATGGCAGGCAGGCCTCCTCCGTCATCATTTGATTTATAAACATTTGTGGAATACTTTGGGAAGTCTGTTCACCCCTCAGCTCCTCATGCCCATCCTCTCTACTGTCTTCCAGTCATTAAAGCAGAAACCCAGCACAGAAAGATTATGAGTGTTGTCCTAGTTGACCTGCTGCCCTCAGCCTCTCCGTTCCCAGATTAACAGATGAGTAAGTGGCTGCAGTGTTGTGTTTCAGGGTGCAGAGGTTACTGCACAGTGCAGAAGCTGCCAATTAGTACCTGTGCATTGTGGTACCAAATTAAAAAGGAGCCTCCTTCAATTCAAGCATGTAGGCTTTTGAGGTCAATAAGATGGAAGAAGGAAAAACTCTAAAGAATGAAAGATGAAGAACTATGAAAGAACCACAAAAACTGGGATGGAGCAAGTCCTTTGGGCTTTGTCATGATAAGGGAATTCTCCCTACAGCAGAGGGCATCTTTTTATAAAACTTAACTGCGTGGGTAATTTTGATCAAGAGCATAGCAGTATAATATATTTTATGTAAACTTCAGCAGTGAAAGGTGCTCGATGTACTATTTCATGATAAGCTTAAGATTCTCTTTAATGGAATTTGACCATCAGATCTCCAAAACACAGTTTTGCTTATCTAAGCTCCAGGTGTGCCAACCAAATCTATTAATTACCGCAAAAGTATGGAATGCCCAGTCTTTCTGTCAGCTGGCTCTGTTTCTTCTGGTATTTGAGCACATGGAAGTTATAGGAGATAAATTAAGTGGGTAAAGACACTAGGAAGAGTACAGTGAGACTGTACTCTTCATTACCATAGGAAGTCCTCCTTACCATTTGCAAAGTTATTTTAAAAAAAGAAAATATAATCCTATGTCAGAAAGAATACTTTAAAGACACATCTGAAAGCTGGCTTCCTCCCCTCTGTAAATCTCACCGTGGGTCTTTCTCCATCTTGTCTCCAACAAGGATAAAGTGGAGTAGTACAAAATCTTTTGCTATGAACAGGGTAAAAGAGGGAACTGACACAAATGTACCATCAAGGAATAACTGATCATATTGGGAGGTGAAGAACCAACTTGGAAAAGATTTGCCTTTCATTTCAAGACATACAGCGTAAGCTGAGGAGCAGGTAATGGTTGCAAAGCTATGTGACGTAGTCAAAGCAGTAAGAAGGGAAAGTGATTCCTGTAGCCCTGTTTTGAATAACATTCATGATGCAGCACTGTATTTGTTAAAGCCTGCCAACAGCTACTACAACATGATGAAGTCCTGCATAGATTTCTAGATGGAGAAAGGAGAACCCATCTCAGAAATCTTACATAGGAAGAAAAAAAAGCAGCAATATTTAGCGCTAGTCTTCACTTGATAAAGAAGCTGTGAGAGACTGAGAGGCATGCAAAAATAAAGTTCAGAGGATCTTGGCTGAGACTGGAAAAAAGAAATGTAATATTGTGTGAATAAATTACATTCCAATGTAATTTGAGTTATAATTCCAATTGTACTTTACAGTTACATTCATGCTTATTTCCCAAAGGTTCTCTGCATATTATCATAGCTTTAAGGGTTTCTCTGTAGTTCCTCACTTTAAATTTCTTACCTATTTCAGCTGTGGGTTTTACCTTCCATAACTTGATTGCTGTGTTTCACTAGAAGACTGTTGTAAACCTGGTTTTCTCACACAAAAAAAACATTCCACGTGAGGCCTCAAAAATTGTCATGGTAACCTTAAAAAATCTCTCATTGCCGATATTTGATGGGAGAAGAGAAAGTTTAGAACAGAGCCATGCCCTTATCTTAGACGTGAATTGTTCAAAGCCAACTGAAGACTGTAAAAGAGAAGCCTGAGAGTTTGATAGCATAGTTAGTACCTTTCAGTAGAGCTGAAAGTCCTCAGCTGGGAAAGGACAGGTATTATCTCTGTCTCAGTTAGTCTGATCTGCAAGCAGGTTCTATTACACTCCTTCTGGATGCTTTTTCTGGAGACATGATTTAAGGGCTCATAAAGACCTACTGAAAAATACCAGTTACTCATATAGCGTTGTATATGAGACTTGAAAACTGAAGGGGAATTGTATTGTGATCTGAGATTGGGAATGTTGTCTAAGAGCAGTCATTCTGCTCTTTTTCCACTGTGCCTCATGCTACTCAGCTGAAGTGTCGCTTGCAACTAAAGTGGCATAGAATGTGAGTAAACATTTTAATTCAGTCTGCTATTGAAATATTTAAAGTGTAATAGAAAATTTTACTCTACCATGGTTACCATAACACATGAAAAATGGCATTCGGCTGTATTGAGAGTAGCTACTTGTGCTATCAGATTCTCAGACTACAATTTAATTATTGTTTTAATTATCTTTAATATATAGGGGCAAACAAAAATCTGCATCAAAGCAAGAAAAAAATTCTTCTAAATTGGTCTTTGCCAGTGTCATAAAACAGATCTGAATGGATACAAGTGACGTCTTTAAAAGCCACTGAAATCCTGGCAAATGAGAGAGAAATTCATGTCGTTGCTTAGCTAAGGAGCTTCCTTTTTGTCCATGAAATGTAAAAACACGCAGACTATCAAAACAGGAGCTGTGATCAAGAAACAATGTATGACGTTTTTAAGAACACTTTAAACATTTTAAAGTTTGTGATCATAATGCATTTGTTAAAGGTCATTCAATTCATAATCTACTTCCTTATATAGTGTGAGTTAAAGAAGGAGGAACTAATTCCAATGCCAAGTGTGAGGACAACAAAGTAGATGTTGACCAGAGAAATCAGCAAATGGTAACGAGCCATAACTGATGCTGATGAAAGATCATATCATTAAGAAACAATCCAGTCTATAACACCATTGGCAATAAAATAGGCACCATAGCCAGCACCACAACAAACTGACACCGTTAGTCTGTCTTTCCACCCCAAGATTCTTGCTCCATCACAAACCTGAAAAAGATAAGAAGGTAAGGATCAATGACCTCTCTGTCTGCAAATGTCAAGACATTGAGGCATCTCACAGATGTTTCAGATTGTACCTACCTGCTTCACACACAAAAAAATCAAACCTCTTTGCACTAATCCCATGCAAAGCAGTATTCAGATAAAATGTCCGTCATTAGATTGCCGGTAAACTCTATCATCAATGAGATGGCTTCAACTCCTTAGACTTTCATAGTCTTTCAGCTTTGCTACAAAAGTGCTGTTCATCTGGATAAAAATCCTTCTATGATGAGGAAACTGCAAGTACTGCACTATGGTGCAATATGGCTTCTCAGTTAGACAAGATATTCAGAGAAAGCCAAAATATACACTCCACTTCTCATTCTAGATTTTAAGCATGGAGGTATGGAATTTTAAAACAAGTTCTGATTCTCAGTAATTTCAGATATTCCATAGGTTCTCTGGATGTCTTTAATTCTAGATTAATTCAAGTTTGGGGTTTGACAGTTAGGTTCTTTTATTATAACAGAATGTTTCATTACTGGGAAAAATCTCACCTGCTCAGCAAAAATAATAGAATTAAGGACACTCAGAGGATCTTCTTAGCTGCTGGTCTGCATGTAGCTGTGTATAAACATTCCAGAACAAACACACAGAAGAAAACATGCTGAACTAAGGCACTTCTGCCTGTGAGAAGATAAAGAACAAAATGTGCAAGAGATGGTAGTTAAGTGTTAGCGAACATGCTGTGTGAATTACTTTGAAAGTATGTGAGTATTATGCTAGAGAATGGGGTGTAAGGAACCATATGGGTTAAATATGTTATTTGGAATGCTAAACAGTTTTTCACAAAAAAATTATCTGTTTACTTTAAAAATGTTTCCTCAGCTTTCAACCATTCACTTTCATGTGTATCTAAAGCATGTCCACTTCCACCTTGGTGCAGTTAAGAGAATGGTAGCTTCTGGTCCTAGGAAAGAATTCCGTAAGATAGTCGGTTGCCAACAGAATAAAGCCTTTATTTGTCAGTAGACAAAGTCAACAGTTTAGGAGATTCCAGCACTGCTTTCCGGTGTCTTGTGCTGTTCATTCCTACTGTGTGCAAAAAGTTGCAAAGGATGCAGCGTTGTTTATGGGGCTCTCTTATAGCTGGGGAATCTCAATCACAGATGAACAAAATAATGGTTTTTAATAACTTTTTTGAAATCAAGAATTCATATACTTACAGGGCAAAAATTAGCAATGCAATTTTAAATCTTCCTCTACTAAAGTGTTTTTTTAGCTTTACTGTATACATGTACTGGCTCTTTCTCACTGTTTTAAGGTTTGGGTTGGGTTTACGGGGTTTTTTGGGTGCAAATTTTTCATTAAAGGAATTACATTAAAGCAAAACAGAGTAGTTTTCTTGCCTTCTGGACAATGTAAGTTCATTTTGTTTAGTACATGGAGCCGGTTATGGAATTGGGCCGTAAAAAGAAAAAAAAAAAAGAACAAGAAAAAGAAACAATTCTTTGTTCACTATGGTGTCTTAACAGCCCTGTAACAACCAGGTGCTTTGGAGGGGTTTCCGGTTTTGTTTCCAGAAAAAGGAGACTGACTGATGGAGTCCCATCTGTACAAAGTATTTTCTTATTTAATGTAAAACTGAGAAAGAGAAGCCAGGATATGAACCATACATCTTCTTTATGGCACAAGATTAGGTTCACAATCATCAATAAGAGAAAAACAGTGGAGGGTGCGGGACTACAAGAAGCCAAAACTAGTTGCTTGTTTTGGAAGTTCATGTACTCACATGTGTTTTCATACACAAACCATTTTATTATGTACCTGTTGAGTTTGCAGCCCACAAAATATACCTGACAAAGAATCTCAAATAGTAATCAAACAAATGACAGATGAGAACAAAAAAAAGAAAGAGAGAAAGGAAGAGAAATTAAAGTGGCTTGCATGCTACTGTTCTTGCAACCAGAAAAGTGTATTTCATAATGTGGCCCAAACAGCATTAACTACATTGCTACAGGGTTGGTAGTTTTCAGCCTCTTCCATTCTCAGACTGCACACCAACACATGGCTCTTAGGTTTGCTCTTTTCTGTACTCCTCTGTACACTTTAACATGAATAATCCGCCATGCAAGAGCAAAGAGCTATAAGTGCTTGTTGTGTCATTAAACATGAAGCAGTAGAAATTGAAATTTACATAAAACTCAGTAATGTTGAGCCTACTCTTTATTTTTCTGTCTGTATGTTAGATTGTTATGGACTGCATTAGACAAAAGGTAAACTATTTTAGAGCACACTTGGCATAATATATTAATGTCAAGTATGTTACTTTTGCTTATAATTTTTAGTGCTATTTAACGCCCATTATACTGAATTAAAAATATAAAAACATTAATTCTACTTATTTCAATTATCTTAATAAAAATTTACAGCAGAAAATAGTAATGGACTAGAAATTCAGTAGTAGGGAGAGATACATGTTTTTGCATTATTTCTAAGTTTTACCCTCTAGGTGAGTCATATTTTCTGCTAATTATGTGCATTGCTGCTAGCAGTTTATTTTGTTACTTTCAAACTATTTTCCGTCATGGCAAAGATTTCTTAACATCTGTATGCATGACAAGCTTCACACTTCTCCTACCATTAGTTAACAGAAGAAGGAAACGAAAGGCAAGCAGAAAAGCAGATATGAACAAAAAGTCATTGTTTGCAGAACTCAAGATCCCAGCTGAAGGAGACTTGTCACATTTCGTGCACACGCACATGCTCGCATACACACCTACCAACAGATTCCCCAAGAGAATTAAAAAAAAAAAAAAATCATGCCTACAAAATCTCAATGCAGTAAGAATTCTCCAGAAAATTAACAGGTAAATTTATCTAAACCTCAAATATTATTTAAGTATTTCTTTCAATATTAGTCACATGAAAATGAGCAAATCTTCCTACAAAATGTGACCAATAGGATTTAGAATTAATTTTTTACACATGTAAAGAAATTACCTTTTGTTCACATTCTGTGTCTCCGTGTTTCCTTTATACCTTGGAGATTTTTTTTGTTCATGATTTCTTAGCATTTGTTTCATTTTGGTAAGAATAATTTTCCAGTTTATTACTGGAAAGCTGAAGATGACCATTAACAGCTATTATTGATCATAAATCTTTTTTTAAAAAAGCAACTCTGCCTTTTGCTTCCATATAGACCACTTCTGTCTATCTTCATTTGTTGAGATAGAAGCAAATCAACTCTAACACACACAGGTAACTATTATACAAGATAAAAAATTTTTAAATTATAGGAAAAAGACTATCTGAAACTTGCAAAGGAGAAAAATATGCAGTGGAAAGTAAAAAATAAACCCCGCACAAGTAGGAATTATTTCAAATACCAAATTAAGAGAGAGAGGTAGTATGAGTACACCTTACTGAGCATTCTCAGAAAGAAAAAACAACCATTCTTGTTCATAGGGTGATTAATACAATTAGTCAGTTATTTTCCAACTAAATTGAAGCTGTGTTAAAAATATGACTGTCATAATTGTCATTCTGCTAGGGAGAGAAAGAAAAGACAATGACTAGCACTAGCATCAGAATTCAGTGGTCAAAGCACTGACAAATTACAGGATGCTCTTTTCCCATGCCCCAATTTAATAAATATTTATTGACAGGCCTCACCCACGATGCTGTGTGGCCACCTTAGAATACTAAGCTAAACCCTGTTTTCCTTTAGAGCATCTCCTACTGTTTGGCATAGACAGACTGTCCTTAGCTCATTTGCTTGTGTGAATCTCATCGGAAGCAACAGGATACCTCTTTGCCTAACACTTAACTCAGACCTAAAGAGTATGGTGGGGCCAATTGTGTCTTACAATGCTGAGAACTTCCCTGCTGTGAATCTTCAATGCTACAGATGCACTTGGGGAAAATCATTCAAGTTTACTCTTGCCAGGAAAAGAAAACTGATTTTGGCATAGAAAATATTTTACTAATAAGGGAAAACCCATACATGTGGAACACAAGAAACAATGGAGTCTCAATGCTAACCAATAGTAAATCATATACTTAAATATGGAGAAAGCTCCTGCAGTTCTTGAACATAAAAATATGTTTAACATTTTGCCAAACAGTTTCCAGGCAGTGAAAGCTCCCCCAAAACTCTCTTGCACCTGCATTTTTTATTTAAAATCTAACTAATAAACATCTGAACCAAATAGCCCATTTACTTTCCTTAAAAATCACCTATTGAGTTTAACTAAATAAAGTAAGAATGTTTTGTAGACTTGCTACTTTTCTTGAGATAGCTTTTAATACAGAATGACAACACCACTGAGATACTTCATTGTGTGCTAGNCTGAACCAAATAGCCCATTTACTTTCCTTAAAAATCACCTATTGAGTTTAACTAAATAAAGTAAGAATGTTTTGTAGACTTGCTACTTTTCTTGAGATAGCTTTTAATACAGAATGACAACACCACTGAGAGACTTCATTGTGTGCTAGATATTGGTGTAAAGAACTGGGAAGAAATTCTGACTACATAGGCATGTGTTTTAGCCTCAATAGATTTTGGATGTTGCAGTGTTTAGATGTCCAAATGAATCATTTGTTATGTCTGTTTAATTTTTTAATTACAATTACAAAAACAATTGGTATTCTGTTTTACTTATGTGTTCTAACAACTTGGTATGTTGACTCCCATATTAATTTCTGAGTGTAGAAAATTATTATTGTTTTCTTTATGGAATTTTAACAAGTGGTGAAATCTAAGTAGAACGTTATCAGCATTTGTTAATAGCTGCTGTCAGGGCCCTCAGGCCCCAAATATTTTATATTTGCAATCTTTCATAGCCCAGTGCAAGTAGTGGAATCTTATTATTTCATAAACTCACCAGATCACAATACTGTCAACTCCACCTGGAAAATTACCCTGAATTTTTCTTTCTGTGTATTATAGAATATCAGCTATAGATTTTCTTAAAAGTTAAAATGGTACTGTTTGTAGATACTTCTCTCTCCCTTGAAAGCTCAATAAATCAGTGCCCCGAGGGCACCACCAGCCCTGACTGTCCCTGACCCCTCCCACCCTGTCCACAGCCCAGGACCCTACATCAGCCCCCAGGGTCATCAGCCCCTGCCCCAGCGATGCTGCAGCGGGGTCAGCCTCCAGCTCCCACAACCCTGCCCAGCCCAGCTGGGAGCCCCGCACACAGGCCCACATCCCAGACCATCCCCATGCCTGCCCTGCCACCCCAAGGGGGTCCCTGTCACCCCAACCCTGGCCCATACTGTGCCCTGACACTCAAAGAATCTTTACTGATTATTTTTTCTTGAAGTACTATGTTGCATAAAATGTTAAATGTATTATAATGTAAGAAATGAAAATTTATGGCAGCTCTCCTAAATCACTCAACAGATTGTCTATATTTTAAACTGTGCTTGTCTGCCAATTTACCACACATTATTTTTACAAATAACTTCATACTGACTGTACACAAAGACTGAACGCTTTAAATAGTGAGCCTCATAAATGGGGAACAAGATAAAGAATAGGAGACTGAAGCGCATGCAGCTTCCTTGCTTTTTTTGTTGTTTTGAAATGAGAGTGCATTTGAGGTGACTGAGCTTTTGGAGAAGCATACGTTGGTATGCTGCGGTGACTGAGGTATCACCGAAGTGTGTATGTCCGCCTGTGATCCCAGCACTGATCCTTTCAGCCAGAACCCCATGCTTCCTTGTGGCTACCCTGTGTGGCCTTGACATGCAATGCAAGTTAACGGCTCTTGAAGGACCCCTCTCATGGCAAGCCAGGCATTCGCTTGGGAACATTTCTCTGCCTTTCACCTCCAGAGATGCATCTTATCTTCCTGTCACTGCTACTGCACTGTCACTAGGTCCCCCTGCAGCTAGTGCTAGCAAGATACTGAGCTGAAGGGATGCACATTCATGGCAAGAGCTCTCAGGAGCACTGTCACAAGTGTGGTGTGGCAGAGGGCACAGGGCTGTGAGGTCCACGCTATCCTCTCTGGATGTATCTGTGACAGATTTCAGAAGTTGGATTTCAGGTTTTCTGCACATATTGCTGTATTTGTTACATTCGGTTGCATTTTCAAGACTTCTTTTGCAACATAATGGAGCCCGAGAGTTTCATATGTTGTTCAAAAATATGAAACTCTCAGGCAATCTTACGACTCTGGGATTTGAAGTGATAGGCATGTCAAACCTGTAGTTTAACTAGGACTTCTGAGTAGAGAGGAGGAAAGAGACAGAATAAGGACAACTAGAGCGATGCTTGTGAAAAAGATAGGGTACCTAAGTGTCTTCTTTCATATTGTTTTGTTTTCCCTTTAAATGTGGATCAGTGCTTCTGAACCTGAATGAAACAGTTCCAAAGAGATGGAAATTGTGATCTCAATCTGGGAGAATTATGGAAGAAAGCAAAAACAGCATAAGAAGTAGTTAAGCCTTTGTCCCGACTTCTACATATGAACAGTGAACTCCACAGCAGGTAGACTGGCCTAAAGATGCATCATCTATGTGTTGTCAAACATCACTTCCAAAATGCAAGTGTTAAAACTGAGAGAGACAGCACTGTTTGTCTCTCTGTCTGTCAGTTCTGAGGCTCATGTAAGCTGCTTGTCCCACAGCCCAGATCTCTTCTGCAGATGATAAACAGACGCTCCTGTGCCAGAATTTCTAAATACTTACTTTACTTTGGTAGAGTCTGTCATGACTTTCATTGGCATGTATATAAAAAAATAAAACTTTCTTACTAAGTTACTACCCTGACCCTATTTTTTTTCAGAGTCAACTCTTTTGACCAATTATATTTATAGGTAAAGGGGATTTTAAAAATACAGAATAGTAAGATATAGCTATGCTAATACTCCCCATGTTTTTTTTTTCTTTATGTTTGGAATTTCTTGCCATATGAGTGCTTGAATTTTCAGCCTTCTTACTATGTTAAGTTTAATTATCTTGTAGTCAGTATTTCTGGGAAATAGAAACGTCTTCATGTGTGTTTGATTTTCTTCTGATAACTTCCCTCACTGATTTTTACTTTTCATTCTGTATTGCATTAATCCTTACTATTATATCTGAAGTAGATACCAGCTGTGGAGATTAAAGATATAGTGTTCTAAGTTTTGGATGGAATTTCAAGAGGAACAGAAATATCTTCCGAATATTTTAATATGACTTGCTATAAAATGTCTATTTGGGAATGAATGTAGTTTAAATTCATTCAATTAATCCAAACCTGCTAGTTAGATCAAATGACTGAAAGAAAATATTTGATGAGCATATACAATACTATATAGTGTCCTATTTTAGCTTATCACTGCATGATGCAGTGTTCATAATTTCAGAGTATTCTACAAAGTATTAGGAAATCAGCTAAGGCATACAGTGTTTTCAAGCATGTGATTTTTTTCAGTAATTCAGGAATGTCCTGGCAATAATGAGAACTATAATATACTCCCCTAAGTCTTGTGTCTTCCTTATGTAAGACATTCTGTCATGTTGGGTTCAAATCTATCTTGCTATCAGAAAGACCTGCGGTTTTCCTCTTTGCCTTTAAAATGGTGTACTAACAATAGCAGCACTCACTGATGAAACCATGGTTACAGTGGAAATAAGTTGTATCTGCATCACTGTGAATTCCTTTTCATTTTTGTTGTGTCCTTCATTGTATACATGTATCTAGGAGCAGTAGCTCTGGTATTTAGAAAAAGGAGGTGGGGGGATCATTCAGATACCTAGCTATGGTCTTCTTTTGAGAAAAAGAGTTCAAGAAACAGTTCTCAAACTTAAAAAGTCTAAATATGCCCTTGTGACTCTTCAGCGAGTGGGAGAAGAGCAGAAAGAAACATGCTGACTTGACATGACTCCTTTTCAAATGACATATCCGTTGTCCTTCCTTCTGCATCACTGATGTAAAGCAAAACCAAATCAACACATACTAGGCACTTTTCTCCCTGGACTCAGGGCCAGACCAAAATCAATGAAACTGTTCTCAGAGTAAAATACTAATCAGCAGGAGTTTAAATGTGTCAGAATATCATTCTAGATGGTCAGCAAATAAAGCATCAGGTATATCACTTTCCAAAACAAATTAATAATCTCTTCCCAGGATATTTATATCTTCTAACACCAAGACAGCAAATAGAGCAGAAAATGAAATCTTCCGTATTCAAATTTTGCTGAACACAGGATGACATTTATAGCTACAGGGCCTGAATTTCATTTGCATGTACTCTTATATCACACTTGCCACTTTCTTGGGCCACACTTGGACATCTTTTTTCAATAACTGCTGTGGCACTCCTCTTGAAAATTGTGGGTCTGATTGTGGATTAATGGCATGTTCAGAACATGTAGTGGTATCAAAATTAATTCCTTTAGAAACAACTTTTTGTAGTTGAGGGAAGTTTGGTTGTGGCTTGGTCTGTTTCAGGGTTTTTATGCAGGGGAAAACAGAACATTCATTATCACTTCTGATTTTTACATGATACCATATTTTTCCTTATGAAGTAATTTATGCAGTACAACAAGACAAAAAAAACACCCACCCACCCCCCTAAAAAAACCCCCACAAACAGTTCCCAACACAGATAAAGATAACATGCTGTTCTGGAGCCGATTCCTCTTCTCAAAAAGCTTGGATATGNACCAAATCAACACATACTAGGCACTTTTCTCCCTGGACTCAGGGCCAGACCAAAATCAATGAAACTGTTCTCAGAGTAAAATACTAATCAGCAGGAGTTTAAATGTGTCAGAATATCATTCTAGATGGTCAGCAAATAAAGCATCAGGTATATCACTTTCCAAAACAAATTAATAATCTCTTCCCAGGATATTTATATCTTCTAACACCAAGACAGCAAATAGAGCAGAAAATGAAATCTTCCGTATTCAAATTTTGCTGAACACAGGATGACATTTATAGCTACAGGGCCTGAATTTCATTTGCATGTACTCTTATATCACACTTGCCACTTTCTTGGGCCACACTTGGACATCTTTTTTCAATAACTGCTGTGGCACTCCTCTTGAAAATTGTGGGTCTGATTGTGGATTAATGGCATGTTCAGAACATGTAGTGGTATCAAAATTAATTCCTTTAGAAACAACTTTTTGTAGTTGAGGGAAGTTTGGTTGTGGCTTGGTCTGTTTCAGGGTTTTTATGCAGGGGAAAACAGAACATTCATTATCACTTCTGATTTTTACATGATACCATATTTTTCCTTATGAAGTAATTTATGCAGTACAACAAGACAAAAAAAACACCCACCCACCCCCCTAAAAAAAACCCCACAAACAGTTCCCAACACAGATAAAGATAACATGCTGTTCTGGAGCCGATTCCTCTTCTCAAAAAGCTTGGATATGTTGGTTGATGAGAAGCTTAACATGAGCCAGCAATGCGCGCTTGCAGCTCAGAAGCCCAACCGCATCCTGGGCTGCATCAAAAGAAGCGTGACCAGCAGGTCAAGGGAGGTGATTCTGTCCCTCTGCTCTGCTGAGACCCCATCTGCAGTACTGTGTTCAGCTCTGAGGCCTCCGACATAAGAAGGACATGGACCTGTCGGAGAGAGTCCAGAGGAGGGCCATGAAGATGGAGCAGCTCTCCTGTGAAGACAGGCTGAGAGAGTTGGGGTTGTTCAGCCTGGAGGAGAGAAGGCTCCAAGGAGACCTTACAGCAGCCTTCCAGTACCTGGAGTGGGCCTACAAGAGAGCTGGAGAGGGACTTTTTACACAGGCATGGAGCAATAGAATGAGGGGTAATAATGTTAAACTGAGAGAGGGTAGATTTAGATTAGATATTAGGAAGAAATTCTTCATGATGAGGGTGGTGAGACAGTAGAACAGGTTGTGCAGAGAAGTTGTGGATGCCCCCTCCCTGGAAGTGTTCAAGGCCAGATTGGATGGGGCTTTGAGCAACCTGGTCTAGTGGGAGGTGTCCCTGCCCATGGCAGGGGGGGGTTGGAACTGGATGGTCTTTAAGGTCCCTTCCAACTAAAACCATTCTATGATTCTATGATTCTAGCTCCTGTTTTGTGCTGATACGTATTGAGTTATATGAGTACTGACTTGGACTATGGAAATAACAGCAGCACCTTTCTTATTTCTACATCTGCAGAACTCAGCTTTGGATGACACCAACTCTACATAGCTCTCTGATGACTAGAGGATGGACTGAGAATAGAAATGAAGGATAAAAACAAGATGCAAAAAAAGGTAATCATTATAATATGAAAAATATAGAAGTGAATTGCATAGCTGCAAAAGACATGAAGTAAAAATGGACAAAAGAAAGAATAACAGAAGAAGCTCTAACAAAGGAAAGAAGAAATAAATTACTGTGACAACATGAGAAGGCCTGTTTCCTAATGCAGCGTAGCCATAAAGATGTTTTAGCACTGAGCTAAGATATTTTACTTCAAGAAAGCACCCACTCATTCTTTTTAAAATTGTAAACCTTTAGCCAAGATAGTTTGGGCATATATATATTATTTTCTGTCTGAGGTGTTTTAGGGTTACTTATTTTCTGTAGTCTAATAGGAATGAATTGTTTACATCCCAAAATGGGAGTTTTTTCTCCTACAAAACAAGGAAAATCTTTCTAGTTACCATTGTGACCACTGGAGGGTACAGCCTCTGTTGCTTTGTGATATTTTATTCCTGTAAGAAGATAGATCCTTAGGTTGGAGGTATGAAGAATGTTGTTAATCTTTAAACCCAACATCAATCAAATATCTACAGACTTTTTCATTTCTTTTTCTACTCTGTGCATGCAGGGAGACATTTGATCTCAAGCTCTGAAGGAAATTTGAAAAGAGAGCTAAATGTTCCATCTTTGGAATATCTGTGTAAATATTTCCTGGCCGTAAGTTCCTTGAGGAAAAATTGAATTTACACTGGGAAAACTGCAAAAAGGGATTCAGAATAGTGAAGACAAAATGCAGTAAAACTAGAAGAGCCTCATGAAAAAAAGAATATTTATCAAAAATAGTATCATTCCAGTAAGAACAAGAAAAGGAAATGTAAAAGCAAATGAAGTTGTTAAAAATAAAGACATGATCTAATAACCTGTAGTTCAGCCAACTTTTGTGACCTGTTAAGAAATGACCAATGGTCTTGGATGTAAAAATGTAACGTTATGTTACAATGTAAAAATAACATTACGGATATTACATTTCTTGTGACTACTTAATATCCCATGTCAAATGAGCAACGCTTGAAAGCTAGAAATTGTTAGATATGGCTGGAAGGAGAATGAGAAACCATGAACGTTCTTGCTAGGAATTATAAGCAAGGAGTGGTATCTCTTGAGTCATACTATTACCAGTAATAAATACTTAACAGTTGGAATATAGGTCTTGTCTAGATACAAATTTTTCACTGGATTAACTAAAATTATATCTTGTATCTTCAGCTGAACCACATCAAAAATGAGATCATATGAAGGGCTCTTAACACTTGTGAGTGTAACAAGGCTGGATCTAAGGATAAATTTTGAAAGCAATCTGAATCAAAGAAGGAACTATGCCTGGATTAAAGGAGAAAAATGTTTCTATGTTTAAACTCTATAATGCAGATTTTTTTCATGGCTTCAGAAAAAAAATCTATATATTAAAATAATGGGTTATGAGATAAACTTTTTGGTTGAAGTTTCAATACTAAATATGTTGAAGTAAATTATTCTTTTAGTGATGTTGATCTACTTTAGAATTGGAACCAGGAATGGACATTTTATTCAGTAGGTAGCTCCCTTACATTAGCAAGAGTTGCAATAAAAAGAAATTTGGGTCCATGTGGTTTATGCTCATGTGCAGCTGGAAGAAATATAAATCCTAGTATCTTCTGCAGTTCAAAAAATACAGCAGACTCCTTGTAAGTGTGTGGGAGTGATCTGGAATAGAAATCAGGACTGATTAGTAGGTTTTTTTAATCACAGGAAAACTTATTTATTTCAAGAGGAAGTTGCTTCCTACAGTGTTTCGTGAATTGTACAAATGTTTTTATCTGGATGTGTTTGATTGTCATTTTCTGTTACTTTGAGGAATGTGAAAAGTGGATGGTAGCAGAGCTGAAAGAAATTCCTTTTATAATTTGCAGAGGTTTTAAGGGATTTCCCATTATTATTATTTCACTGCATGGGGAGAAGGTGATAAATTCTACTTAGTCAGTCAATTTTGTGGACAGGAATTAAAAAATCCCATTCCAATTAAATTAGTTTTGCAACTCTCCCATACAAAAAGACATATAACTAAAAAAAAAATAATTTTACTAAATTTATATTCCGGTGTTTAAGGAGAACGTTGCTTGCAGGGCCATACCTGCAGAACGTTTAAGGATCAAAGAAAGAAACTGTCCATTAAGTGGAAAGGTGTAATATGTCCTCTACATATTAACTTCATAGAACTTACTATGTTTTATATATGTCCTAATATATTCTAGTGGGGCAACAACATTCACATTGATTAAAAGTGTATTTTGTATTGTTTTCATCAACATCTAAACAGAGATTAAGGCATGGAAAAAAGTCCTCTGAAATCTCTGTCCTCTGCAAGCCCAGAAATAGTTTCAATTTATGGATGAGGTTTACAAAATACTTAAGATCTAATTTACCTTTCAAAGTCCTCAGCTCCACCTCTGACATATGCACCAGCGGCTATATGTCAGTGAGAAGATGGAAAGATACCTAAACACTGATGCAGTCCCACAGCCAATTAAATGAAACTGATGGCATAGCTCATGAACCTCTGAGGACCAGAGCCCTGTCCTGCTGGGACTTTATGTCAGACCTCTTATTCATGGAATGTAACATACAGAACAGAAAGCTGCTGGGCAAAAGCCTACGTCAATTATGAGCCCATCTGAGATGAGAGATTTTGGATCAGATTCCTGTCTGCCTGATGTAGGGTAGTAACCTGAACCTGTACTTTGGGGAAATGCCCTAAGTTGACCATCAAGGGGAAGGTGAAGAATCTCAGTCCCTCATGTTGAAATTCTTCCATTTTCTGTAACCAGAAAAATATTCTTTGGGCCAGAACTATACCTTAGAGGCTAGAGTCCTCACTTGTAGTATATGTAACTGAGACCAAAATAGCTTTTTTCAATATAAGTATTTAAAAACACCAAAGGAGTATAAGAAGAAAGACACCTGAAAGAGGGTTGTGCTATTCAGACCTCTGATGGTTTTAGCACTAATTTTGGTGATGAAGCCCCTGCTTCAAATTGGATGAAACAGGATTTTGACACTGTCTTTCACATTACTGAGCCAAGGATCTTTAAGTGCTAAGATATTGGCTACTCTGTTACACGTAATGTTTTCTTAATAGAAAACTAATCTCTGGACAATCAATAGGAGAGGATTCCTACCAAAGTATCTCTGTCAGAAAGAATCGCCTATCTGGCTAGATTTAAACATTGATCTTTAGTAAAGAGTAGATGCTTAAGTTCCTCTCAGTTCTTCAGCATTCCAATTCATGATTGGCTTAGGCAGATAAATCATTAGTTCCAGATTTTCCCTTTAGGCATGTTGTTGTATAGTTTGACAGGCCTGCACACTTAAATCAGAGATTGCAATTCTGTGAGGTGTCAGGAGGTTTGAGATCATGGTACTCAGAATTGCAATAATTGCATTTGTTTGAGTGCTTAAGCAAACATTTTCTGGTTAAATCTACCTAAATCTTTATCACAAAACCTGAATCTTGGCCTGCTTTTGCTGCTATTTAGGAAAGAAGATTTTAAATAGTATCTACAGCTGGTTACAGACTTAGAGCCAGGCTGAATGGTAAGCACGGGACAAACAGGCCTGAAGACCTGTACTAGACAGAATTTCGATGCAGGCTTGCAAGATACCTAATAATAACACTATATTATACCATTTAGTATTATTACTGCAATGCTGAATAATTTAGAAGACTTGTTATGACATTGTGAAAAATTATGAACTACTACTGGAAGAAGTGTAAATCACAGTAAAAAATATTCTCACAGTATCATTGTAGATTTCTGTAATACATTCTAACTTTTTTTTGCATAATTAACATACATAGTTAGCATAGATGTAAGTACATCTAATCAAAGATAATTCTTCTGAAATTCCTAATGAGAGAAGGAGTACAGATAGAAGTAACTCTGAAAAGGAAATGTCTCGACATAGTGTTATTGGGAGGAAAATGCTTCAGAATGCTGTTTACCACCATCTCACATTTCTTTCTCAGGACTCCCCATAAACATTGTCTAAGTACTGTATATTGAGATTTAGTCATGTGCTAAATCCTGCCTAAATTAGGAATTAGGTCCATTTCAAAATTGTCTTCATTCTAAGTAGCAATGCAGTCCATCTACTTTCCAGGNTTTCTTTCTCAGGACTCCCCATAAGCATTGTCTAAGTACTGTATATTGAGATTTAGTCATGTGCTAAATCCTGCCTAAATTAGGAATTAGGTCCATTTCAAAATTGTCTTCATTCTAAGTAGCAATGCAGTCCATCTACTTTCCAGGACTCACCCTAATTTTTTAGTAGTTCCCTTGGCACTAAACATTAGTGGTCGATTCTTAAAGGTGGCTGCTTTGGACAGAGTGATTGCCTGTCTCACAAGTAGAGCTTTGCTGATACTGTGATTTAAGGAAAAAACATGTTGACGGCATCTGCAGTGTTGTCATTTAAAAGAGAAGGCAAGAAGGCAGCTATGTTAGATGGACTGGATCTGTCTCTGTGGGTCTACAGAGGTGCTTCTTTCCCTCCCTTGCCTGGGAATTCAGGCAAACTGGATCAATGCCTTCCTGGAGCAGTCATCTGTAATGCTGGTGAGACGGTACCTGTGTTAGATCCCAGCTAAGATGGGAAGATTGTAGTGCATCTGCAGACACTGATAATTTGTACTGATTCTTTTCATCTGTCAAGTGTTACTGTGCTTTTGTGTTGTCATGATTTTGTACCAAAATTTATTTTATTTCCAAAGCTTTTGTCTCGCTTTTGTGAGTCAGGTCCTCAATAACCTTCCTGTTGTAACACTGAATGAAAAAATAAAGTATCATGGTAAATTCTAAGAGGTTGCTTAATTAGTGTAGTCAATGCAAACTACAAGCTATTTTCCAAGTTCCTGTGGTGGACAGAAATGGTTGCGCTATGCTGAAGTCAAGAAACATTTCTGAAGCTTGTATTTACTGTAATTCACTAAGTAAAAGTCAGATATAACCCTAGCAAACCAAACTCATCACTTTTCATGCCGTTCACCTTCCCACTCTGAAACATCATGTTTTCCACTACTTGTTATGACAAGTAAGGCATCAAACGCTTTTGCATGCCTTAAGCTTTTATAGCACCAGAGTATTTGCAAGCTTTGTCAGATGCTAGTAGTGAAAGTCAAGTGGATTTATCTGGGCATTCAAAGCAAGTCTTTCATGTGCTTTACTTTCAATTGTATCTCCAGTTGACTAATTTGTAGTATTGTGCCATTTTTTCCATCAAAAATGAATCAGTCATGCTTAGAGGTAATGAGCCAAACTGCGTCAGTGTGGCCTCACCAGCAGACAGGGCAGAAACAAAAAGAAGCATAAAAAANGTGCTTTACTTTCAATTATATCTCCAGTTGACTAATTTGTAGTATTGTGCCATTTTTTCCATCAAAAATGAATCAGTCATGCTTAGAGGTAATGAGCCAAACTGCATCAGTGTGGCCTCACCAGCAGACAGGGCAGAAACCAAAAGAAGCGTAAAAACCCCCATTTCACGTGTTTTCTCTCTTGCCAGCCACGAGTTAAACCGAATAGCATATAGATCTACTGCTAGAAAAAGTAGTGGATCTCATATCATTTGGATCTCTTCTGGTATCATTTGGATTGCAGTACAAAACCTGTGTGATTTTTAACCGCTGCTGATAATGTGAAAGGAGCAGATTAGACTGATATCTTTACAAATTGGTATATACTGTTGCTAAAGGATATATATTTCATCAATTTGAAGGATGACTCATTACCTAGTGTCAGTTTTGCTTCATATACATAAAAATTACTGTTATATTCCAGCTGAGTTTAGAGTGCTCAGTAGCAGGACAGAAAATGCCTTGTTTGGAATCTACATCACAAGCCTATCCATGTACCTCTGTAGCTTCCAGAACTGAAGCATAGTTTCTTGAGTAATCTGATTGCTATATTTAAACAAAAATGAAGATGTAAAGTTTTCTATTGCATTAGGCAGAAAAAGGAAACTATGCCCTTAACTAGTTATAGTGCACCGATAAGCATTATAACAAATAACTCTTCCTGAGGTGGGTGGAATCAATGCCAAGATTGCATGCAGTCAGATATTCCCACAATAGCAGGATCTCCACTTACTCAAAAATATGTCTTGTTTTTTTAAAAATAGCGTGCCTACAGAATGGTTTAGATCTGAGAGAACATCTTCGTCTTTCCTTATAAGGAAAGGACACACTCAGGATACACATAAATATTGATCGTTTATTTTTAATGTATGAGTCATAACTAAAAAAGATTAAATGGCAACCTACGAGATGATAAGACAGTTTGGTTGTTGTACTCACCAGTGAAACAAAAGTAAGGTGCAAACATGACACTTTGTGATATTTTAACCTGTTCTTAATTTAACCCAAATTTAGAAACAATGCTTAAAAAATCATAACGCTATTCTAAGTGAGAAGAGCATTGTGAACAACAGAAAAAATATATATTACTTTGAATACCTGTACTTCTTATTTAAGCTAAATCACTGTAATGATCAGTAAAAGCTACCAGCAGGATTAATGAAAGAATGGCTTTGATAAGCAGCAGAACCCCAATTATACATTTTCTTTTGCTTAGAATAAGAATCTATAGACCAAAAAAATCAATGGGAAAAAGGATTCAACTTACAAAAAAAAAGGAAGAGGACCAACAGATGTCACAGTGTAATATTTAGACTGTAGCAAAAAGGCTGTCATTTTGTCCTGATGACAACTGGAAAAATCAAAATGAAATTCTGTCTATGCAAGGGCTTGAGGGAATGCCAACAGTAAGAGTATATACACATAGAGATCTGTTATTTTTAATTCCTTTCTCTGAGTGCTGTAAATCAGAGGCTGTTTGGAATAAATGCTGTAGCATTGAGCCCTATTACTGTTCACAAGTCATAAAAGCAAATTTTTGCAGGGCTAAGGACTGTAGTTGGATGAGTGGCTAAGTCAAATACAGGTATTCAATCAAAGAGAAGGTGGTGACTAAATGAGGAGGCATGGTCTGGAGGAAAAATTTAGAATTCAGTGCAGTATATCCAGGAATATAAGAATTTTTCTGCAAGGCATTATTAAAGCTAGGGCCTTATTACAAAAACAAAGATAATTTTGCAGTTTATATTCTTCTGTAATTTTTCTCTGTGCTATCAACTTCTTCTGTCACCTTTGGAAATCACTGCAGCCCAGATCATAAAATACATTTTGGGACCCAAACTTTTTGGTGACTGACTCATTTCTTCAGGAATCTCAGTATTATTAGACCACACAATTATCTACTTAGTACAAAGAGTTCATTATAATATTTAATGTAATTCTGTGAATTAGCTCCAGGGTCATAGATGTGAATGGAAGGTACAGGAGGTTCTCAATGGAAAGGCTTGGATCAGGCAAATATGGGTGTCCTGGTTTGGGCCAGGACAGAACCGATTTTCTTTCAGTAACTTCGCTTTTTAGTTAAGTCTCTTCTGAGAAGCTGCACTCTCTGAAATTGACTGCATGTTTTTCCAGACAGTAGCTGCTTCTAGCAGTGATAAGGCTTGGTGTTTGTAGTTAGTGCTGGAACATCAGAAGCAATGGTATGCAGAAAGGCCCTTGCTTATAGTTATCCCTATGGAGACCAAGGTCGATGCTTGATTCTGCTGACTTTCTTGTGCGCCGGAACTGAAAGAGCAGAGAAGTCGTCACCTCTGCGACCCTGCGGTGCGGAGGAGCGGGTCGGACAGGTGACCCAGACCTGACCAAAGGGAGTATTCCATCCCATACGCGTCATACTCGGTATAAAGCAGAGGGATCACGAGGGTCTCGCTCTCTTCTTCTATGGCCGGCGTCCGAGGAGGACTCTGTCTGATTCTTCTGCCTTCGATCCCGATCCGTGCATTCCTGAATCCAGCTCCTGCCTGCTGCTGCTGAGTACAGTCCGGGACTTTCCTGGGGCGTGCCCCGCAGCGTCCGGGTGACGTATTCGTCATCAGTGGGGGGGAGCTCGATATCGGTTTTGTACATATTTGTATATTTGTATATATTTCATTATTATTATTATTCATTATTATTGTAGTTAGATTAAAGCTGTTTTAACTTTTCTAACCCATAAGTCTCTTTCCCTTTTCTCTTTCCCCCCCCACTTTGGGGAGGGAGGGGGTTAACAAAGAGCGTCTGTCGTTCGCTTAACAGCCAGCCCAGCTTTAAACCGTGACAATGGGAAGAAGTCTTTCACAGTGCAGTTCATTGTGAGGACAACTTGTAAGAGAAGGGTTAACAACAGCTGAGTAGGTCTCAAATATGCTAAATAAGCCTAGGCACTCTTGGATACAAGTAGTAGGGCACTGTGTGCATTACGTTGAATGAGAGAGGTGTAAGCACAGAGACCAGGATTTGAACGTTCTGGGAGGGAACTTGGAGGTAAGCTCTGGGGCAGAAGTTCTGGGAGAGCTGGAGGTCCCTGAGGCAAGAAATACTAGAAGCTACTGCAGATCCTGCATGGGATCTAGGGGTGAGGATATGCATATACTCCCCCTGTCTTCCTTGTAGTTCCCCCTCTCCACTTTATCCTCTCTTTTAGTACTTAGGATGAACCCATTGACTCAGGCATGTGTATGTGCTGCTGGGTTTCCATGGCTTGCAGATCTTGCTGGTGCAGTCCAGCTAGCTCAGAGCATATGTGCAATGAGCCCATCACGTTCTACATCTACCCATGTAGAAACATACAGTTAAAATGGAAAAAAAAACCCCCACAGAATATCCATGCTGTTCATTTCCTCTAAGTTCTTCCTTTTACTAAATTATGATAATTTTACAGAGGACCAAGTTGCGTCTTCTGTGGAGGTTTGGTTTCTTCAGCAAACATCCAGGTTATCCTAAGGAAGACACAGACAGATGATCCTTCGGTATCAATCTTAATATATCTACAACTCTTGCTAATATTCATCTTCCTAGAGTGTTGGGTTTGCAGCCGGTAGTTTGATTAAGCACCAGCATTCTTAAAAGAATTGACATTTCTAAAAGAACTGACAGTGAAGAACAATATTTTACCATTGCAAGATACTGATGGCGACACCTGTAAGACCTTAACTGGTGTTTGAAAGTACGTGAAACAACACAAAATTGTTCATAAATATCTCTGAATAACTCTAGGGAGCTAATTTCTTTCAAAGAGCAGAGTCCTTCTTACTAATGAGTTTTTTCTTCGAGTGAGAGGAATTTTTATGGATTTAACTACTAGGCAAAGTGACCTAATGGGATATTAAAATGTCCATAGTGCTGTAGCAGTCTCATTCAGTCTCAGTAAAGCCACATAATTTCCACTGACTTCAGAAAATAATGGATCAGACCCCTGCTAAACTTGACATAACAACATCTGTCACCTTGGACGTGTGCAAGGGATATTTTTATGTTGTTTAGGTTACTCATTATTTCTTATCACCTTATCATCCTGTATGTGAATTAGTGTGTGTTAAAACATGCCTTCTTTTTAGTGGTTCTAGGTGTCTAATAACTCTGAACAACTGCAGTCAGGGAGAAGGCACTATCACATAGAGAGTGTAATTTAGATTTTAAGCTGGATGAATGAATGATGTAGACCAATTTTAGCCTGAAATACTGTCTCACAAAGAGGTCACAAGGCTTTTATACCCTACACCATCCAGTTTTGGATTAAAATGAAGAGGATGTTCTAGCTTAATCTATCAAAGAGGCAACATATATATCTTACTCATATACACGTTATACAGTTGTAGGAAATACTTGTTAGTAATTAGGAGCAGACTGTTATCAACTTAGGTTTTGTTCTTTGAACTTCTCAAGTATATTTTACTACCCTGACATTTTTGTCTGTAATAAGTATGAGAAAAATTTGTGAAACAAGATATTAATATATACTTTTATAACCTGTCACTGAAAAGAAATCTATTATATTCCATTGTAAGTTCTTATATTAATTACAGAAGGATTTTTTGCATTTTGTACACTTTTGCATAATTTGAGAAAGGAAATGTAAAAAATATTGTATCAGTACCAGTAATAGGTATAACTGCAGAAATTAATGCAACTATAAACCTAATCATAGTGGCAGATATGTTTATGCATTTTTGTGACATGAAAAATCATTAAGTCAAATCAGATTTCTGTGGAGGACAAAAATCAAGGAAAGAAAAGCACTTTTCCTTGGCTCTCTTTTCAAGATGAAGTTTTAAATTGCACAGATCTGTGGCTGTCTGAAAGTGTTGTTTTAGATTAGTTTCTTGTTTTAGCATCTTTTTTTCTGATTTAAAATAACTTCTTATCCTTGTTTTCCCTTTTGCAGAGAGAACTGGTGTAGCACGGCAGAAGTATCATGTTGAAGCAGCAGTCCTACTGTGCAAATTTTATAATTGTAAATTACCTGAAACATATCTGAGAAACTAAATGTATTTGACTTTCAGAGTTTGATTTATCTCTCCATAGGAGGTCTTACATTATGTCTGCATTGCAAATGGGGGCATGATTGGAGCAACTATAACTATACTTTAACTTTTTTTCATCCAGCTAACTGAAGCATTCGTTACACAAAAGTCATACCTGTAGTGAAGTTTCTGAAAGCATGTTTTCATAGTCCCGTACTGAAACCAGAACTGCTACCTTTTGATTGTTTTACCCTGCTAAATGTAAGCTTATTAGCTATATTATTTTAGGCTCATGCCTCATGCCTCCCATGTGAAGAGTCAGCATGAGCTTAGACACATACACAGATCCCAAGAATACTGGCCTGAGGCTGGTTTTACACAGGGTTATTTTATAGCCATAGTATTTTGCGTTTGTTAACATCAGAACAGAGGTAGGATGGGTTAATTTTTGAAAGAAGAGGCTCACACTTCAGAAAACTATAGTCATTGTCACTGCTACTATAATAATCATACAACTATAGGAAAAGATGCTTCAGGAAGGGCATTTTTTTCAAACCAGATAAAGGACGTTGAGGGAGTTGTCTTGAAAGGTTACTTGAGGATCTTGCAAGAAGAATGATGTATAGTGACTACTGCAATTGTTATTTTCTCTGCCAAAGACACTTATTAAGACAATGTATGATATAAGTTATTTTCATGTACTACATCAATCATATTGATATACTGTGGGAGGTGGTGATCCCTTTGCAAGTGACCTTGCGCTGTTTGACACGTCCTTGAACCCTGACCAGGAGCAAGAGAGACAGGAGACAAAGGAGATAAGGGAGGTCCCGGGGACGTTCCATGTAAGGTGTTAAATTAACATAGCCTATCACAGGCGCAGCTGTGACGCGTGGACACTGCATGACCACCGCATGACCACCAATCAGCAAAGGAATAGGGAGCGTGCTTGCTGCCTGATCGTGTGGGCTTGTGCACGGGGCTTGTGAACGATTCCATATATGAGCGTACAGGTGTTTACAATAAAGGTCTTCTGTTCAACACGTGACGGGAGTCCAAGTCATCCATCCCTTCAATATATTATGATGTATATTCTTCTTAAAGCAATGGCTATTGAGACATCCAGTTTCTTCATCAGAAATATTTCAATTGTCCCTTTCAGGATGCAAACCAGATTCTTTTACTGTTTTTACCATTAATAATGCAATTTTTTCTCTTTTAAAGTTTAAAAGATGTGTAAACAAGGACATTGGAATTGAAAGGTATTATTTTTAAAAACCGCGATTCTTGTCAAACTGAACACCTAAGTTCCCATCATGTTTAACATTCTAAGAATAATGTGTATGTAAACCCAGGATTTTTCATCCCAGTGATCAATATAATAGGGGAAAAATCTTCAAAATACGTCTAAACTTTCTCCCATTAATATGTCATTAAGGATTTTCACTTAATGATTTTAAAATATATTTATAATATTTTTTTTACTTTCAAATAATGTTATTTTATAATAACCAATTAAGACTTTCTACTCCTCCTTCTTGCCTTCTCTAAAAGAACCTTTAGGAGTTTTAATTCTGTTATCACAGTAACACGTCAAGCTACAGTTCAATGCTATCAATATAGTTTAGAGAACAACTATCAATAACATAGAGAACTATTAGTTATTCTGATCTTAGTTCTGCTGCTATTAATAACATTATTTTTCTGTAAAATAAAATCTCTACAGGCAGGTGAATTTCTGTATTTCCACTTGTTCAATCATTGCAAGAAGTGACAGCATGACTTTGCCACATAGTCACATTTTTTAAAATACAAATTTATTAAAAGTGTTCTTCTTTACATAGGTTGGGTGTTTAGTTTCACATACCAGAATTAATGTGTCAGTTAAAACTGTTTGGGAAATAGTTATTAGTCTAGGACAAGTATAATGCTTTTCAGAGAAGCAGTGGTACTGTTTAGTTAAGAAAACTTAATTTTCTTTCAGAAGGAAGTTCTAGTGGAAAAATTCTTTACCACTTCCTAATGTGGGCACTTTCATAGTTGTTACCGTCAGTTCAGTTTATGTGGTTACTGAATGGTTTGATGGAACATCCCCATACAGAAATTTCTGTGGTTGCACGTACAGTGCATCACTGCTTAGGCCACCAGTTAAGCTGCTGTGTCTGCCTTCTGGCAGGTGCCAAAGTGCACTCAACCATCTGCCCATGACAGCTCCATGTTGAGCACCCTCCCATCTCCCCAGGGAACCCAAATCTCTGACCATCTCATTTCCAAATGTCCTCCCTGCTGCCACATGACCTCCCTTTCCTCCCAACCTATTACTCTCTTAAGAGAAGGAAGCAGAACATCAGATCACCTTTAGCAGGTTTATGCCTTCTGCAAATCTGTTATTGCTCAGCCATTTCAGCACACAACAGGCTGGCATTGAGTGTGTGTGCATGTGTGTGCAACACTGTGCAGTCGCTGTTGTCAGCACATTTAGAGAGAGTGTGCCTCATGCCCCAGAGAATTCACGCGTTGTGTAAATTCAGAAACAGATTTTACTAGGCTGCTTGATCTACTTGGGAGACAAAACTAAAAAGTGACATGCAAAAAGCCATATTCTGCTGGAGCCTAGCAGTACCCAAAATCCACTCTCAAATATTTCACATTTGTAGGTATGAAATGCAGAGATGCTCACAAAATTTTTAATGGAAAGGCAAAGACATATTGTTTTGAAAACAAAGGCATATTTGTTTTTTCCTTCGTGTTTACAGAAGCAGGACTTGGATGCTTTTATGAAAAGGAATCAGAGGAATTTTGAAAATTAGAATTTTGAAAAGACAAAAGCTTAGAAAATCTGGGAAAAAATGTAAAGATCCTAAATCACAACCTTAGTAGGACCATACAAAAACATACGAATCAATGTAACTAATATACTCTGAAATGGGAGCAACTGTTAAAATTGATTTATAAGTTGTAGAAATTACTTCTGAGGAGGCTCCTTGGGGAAATTTACACTTACTCCTGTCCTAGAATGAAAAAATATTTGTCTCCCTTCTTGATACTACTAGTGCTGAGGTTGTGAAATGAAGCCCATTTTTACAAAAAAACTCTCCAAAACTATTATATGATCAAAATTCTTTTGCATTTTTCTGTGTATACATTATTCTCACATATATTCAAAACATATTTACAGTAAACTTGATAACCATTTTTAATAACTAGAAGTTCTAGAAATATGTGATCCTTCTTCAAAAGGAAAACAAAGAAATTAAGGTACTTTTTTCTCAGTATACGTCTCATCTGAGGGAGCAAGAGACTGTCTTTGCCCTGATAGTCAATTTATTGTTTACTGTCGAAACGTAGCAAATAATTGTGCTAGCATTTGAGATTACCGGCATGCTGTGTGTACTCTAGGTCGTTAAACCAGTCAGCATTTTGTTACCCATGCCATTTCACAGAGAGTAACGGAGAGTATTTGATCAGGGTCAGGGCAACCCCAAGCACAGATACAGGCTGGGTGGAGAATGGATTGAGAGCAGCCCTGAGGAGAAAGAGTTGGGGATGTTGGTTGATAAGAAGCTCAACATGAGCTGGCAA
>VZSC01014758.1:472077-485282 GCA_013398225.1 Steatornis caripensis | reverse complement strand
GCAGAGCCGGTGGCAGCGGCAGCGCTTTGTTACGAGACGGGAGAAACGAGGGGGCTGCAGGGTGGGGTTGGCCCCGCCGGCCCCGCAGAGCGCGGTCTCCGCGGGCGCCGGGTGACAGCGTGACCGTTTGCTGTTCCTCCCGCCGCGGTAGATGTCCCTGGATCCGCGCCTCAGCCGCAGCCTGCATGCCCGCCCTGGGTGGAGCGGTGTTCTTTGTCGAGCCGGGACCTGCTCTCCTTTCTCGTTCAAGCAGAAGAGGAGCTAGCGAGGAAAAAAAACCAAGCTCGAGTTAATGTTTGAGAAGTTCGGGTGCGGGAGAGTCTGGTAGGATTCGTGTTTGTGCCTATTTTTGATGAATTTCAGACAATCGTTCGAAATAGCAACCTGCGTCCATTACCTTTCTTTGCACAAACTGCTTTGGATGTCCTCCATAGGTAGCGGGATGATCCGCTTAAAATACATCTCTGTGTGTGTGTGTATATATATAATGTAATATTATATATGTATTTTAAAAAATACATTTGCTTGTATATGTGTATAAAATTTACCAGGAGAAATTTAGGCAGAGTACTGTAAATTTTTACTAATATATTATTTTATTAATTTGCTGGATGCTTTCATTTGTATTAAAACGGTGGGGGGAAAGCATCCAAAGGGATTTTTTTTACCTGGTTGTATGTAACACAACGTCTGTATAGATCTCATTCATATTTGTAATATGCATCTAATTACCTAGTGATTTTAAGTCTCAAGGTAGACAGGGTCAGGCCTGGAATGCTCTGATGGAAGCTCTGTGAGGAAAACCTAACGTTTGAGGAAGGAGGACACTGTTTACTGCTGGTGCTGTCATTCGGATGAAATATAAACCTGTTGTTGTGACTGATTTGGGTCATTGTGTTCCCTTGCCTTTCGTTCACCCTCAAACGCTGGATGAAAAGGACAGAATTATGATTGATTTCCAATGCTGTTAATTACTGACTATGCTTAAAGCTTCATCTTGTAATTTCAGTTGGATAAATAGATTTTATTTTTTTCAATCCTTAACTGTTTCTGATAGTAATGCTCTTGGCATTGGTAAACGAATTCCATTTTCACACCATAAGTGGCCACAGTTTGATAGCAAACTATTTTCTTCGGGTTTGATTAGTGTAACCTTAACATTTGGGTTAAGTCTTCCACCATAGCTCTCTTTGCATTTTCTTATGTCTAAAAAAATGTTTCGGGGACTGAAAATGCTCACACATGCCCATCTGATGTGATTTTTTTTTTTTAATGGGCTTCTTTGCCACTGATTAGAGTTTGGGTGTGTGTTTACGTGTGTGCAAGCAAAATAATACATATATACAGATTTGTGAACATATGTGCACTTCTTCGCTTGTGTAATTTTCTTCAAGATATTTTTCCAGCAGATCACAGCACAGCCCTTAGAGTCTTTAAAAGAATGCCACACGACATTTCAAAGTAAAAATCAGGAGTTGAGAGATATTTTTGTTATTTTAAAGCGATAAATGATTGTGTGAGAGGACAAGTACTTAGGACACTGATTTGTTTTAAGGCAAGTTCTGAATTAACCTATGCCAGGAGAAGATATTTACGATAAAGTACTTCCTCACTGCAAGTTTCTTAGAGCCTGGGTACCTGTAAGAGTGAGAGCACCTTCCGTTCTTTGTTTCTTAGAATCTACTATGCAACTGTCCTCATGTGCCTACGTATTCCCAGATCAATCCTATTTACTGTATGAGCTATACACAGTAAACTACTTCCATTTCAGCACAGATTCCTACATGCTAAATTATACCCTGGGCATATGTCCTGGAAGGATCTTTTAGCCTCAAAATGGAAATTGTTTGGGCCTGTGAGAGTCCTCGTATTCCGCAGAGGAGCCAGTGGGCTGCCAGCAGGTGATTGATATGCGTAAAGAAAAAGAGGTGAATATAAATATATGGTGGTGTTTTGCTGCAACTTCTCAGTACTCTCAGTTCTCTGACATCTCAAGAGTGCTTTCTGTTCATCTAATTGAAAATGGGCTTTCGTGTATTGAAGCAAGCAGGCTAAGCATGTAAGAGCTTGAAAAGAATCTTCAAGAACTCTTTTATTCTGTGTAGTAAGTGCATTACACTGCTTTCACTATTTCTTGAGTTCTTTTATGCATCGTAGATCATAATCCTGGCTTTTTCATGGAAAGGACACAAGTATAGTGTGTATGTGTACTGGGGAAGGAAAGACTAATATATTGTATTCCTCTCAGAGTAGGACCTACATTTCTGCTCTTAAGTGTGCAATATTTGACCTTATGACTAGAGATCTCAGGTGCTACCACAGTAGCAATAATAATGGTAATAGTAGCAGTAAAAATAATAGTAATACATGATAGTGTAGTATGAAAGCGATACTTAAGGGTTTGCTGTGGCTCCATTCATGAAAGACGAGCTTTTATCCTAGTACATAGATTGTTAATGTATATGAAGTCACATTTGGAAATCTTTTAAATATTTACTGATATCAGTTGATCTCTGCCAGTCTGTGTAGCTAAATATTTAGCACCTGGAATTCAGAATTCCCTGTATCATTGTTTAACTTTTTGAACTTAGTCTCCAAAGTTCTTGAAAATCCATTGTTTTTCTAATTAAAGGGATTTTCTACACACAAAGGTGTCATAATTTTTGGTCTGACATTCTCACATCTTTTCAAAGTTAGCAACAAGATTTACATCCATCAACAAAGGCAGAATCATTTCTGATCGCACAGAGCCTCTGATCCTGTTTTTTCAGGGTCGTAAGCTGCTGGACCTTATGACTTGCTGGTGGGACTGCTTTTCATCCTGTTGAAACTGAGCCTAAGACAGGTGGAAGCATCAATATTTAGTCCCAAGAATTTCATTTCAGTAGCTGTTGAAAGCAGCACAATGGTTTGGAATGGTACAATAAGTATGTAAGTAAAATAGATTAGTAGATAGAGTCTGTTTCATTATAGATCTTTCTTATTTTACAGGTTTTGAAAGCTATTTCATGGAGCTAAGTTACCAGGGTTTTTTTTTTTTGTTAGGATGTCCATTTCCTGACTTTTTGCGTCTTTTTTTTCTTTTTTTTTTTGATTTAAGGAACCACTGAAGCAGATGTTCTCTTCTGTCTGTTATACGTAGACGTTGTAATGATTGGTATGTGGTACTTTCAAGTTTGTTTACATAGACTTACTGTGGGATAATAGGTCTTTAAGAATTCCTGTCACCAACATGTGGGGTGACTAGTTTTCAGAGAGTAATAAATAACTTGATATAGTGTGATGGAGGAAATGCTGGATTAGGGAACTGTCTGCCCTACTCTCACCTACCCAGCTTTCTTCCTTCTTCCACCTTTTTATCTCTTGCAAAATAAAAAAGCTGCTCTGTGAGCAGCAGAACTAAGAAAGCCTGATTTCCTGTGGATCTTTCCTGTTGTCCCCTAAATCCTGTCTGCTGCAGAAACTGTCTCTCCCATGTCCTCGTGACACCTTTGGTAAAGGACAGTAGAACTGTGACTAGCCAGGAACCACAGAGGTGCCAGCGGTCCAGTCAGTATCCACCTGGAGATTGCCCAGTTGAGCAGTGACAGAAAGTAAAAACCGAGTGTGTGTTGCCTGTTTTCAGTAGGGGTACAACTTAGCTGCTGCTACTGACTTAATATACTTAAACTCAGACTATTACTTATTTCTATTCACTTTGTTTCAGTTTTGCTACTCTAGTTTTATTCTACTGTCTCTTCTATTCTTGGACTCTTTTTTTTGCTGACTTTTATCATATTTTATGGGCTACTTGAGAAAGCGCCTGTTCTTATGTCAGAGTTGGATTCTCATTTTGATATTAGCCTGTCTGTTAGCTTTCTTTGTCAATACAAGTAGTTGCATTCACTGAAAGAGGTGAGAATGACTGTAACTATTAAGACATTTGGAGGAAAAAATTACCAAGGATGGCATGAAGAAAGTCCTAGTTCAGTGGAGTTATGGAAAAAAATATTAAAAAGAGGAAATCTGATGGTGACATCTATTGCAGCTTGAAGTAGTGTAAGTAACTGAGGCTACACAGTTGTAGAGGGAATCAGGAGAGAAGTGTGGAAAGATAAAGGAAAAAAATACGTTTTCATGTTAATAATTCAAGGAAACACAACTTTATTAGTTTTTTTGATATCAGCTACCCTTTTCCTATTGTGTACATAAGACCTAGGCTTGAGAAGAGAGACAGTTTTAACATTGTGTAAGTATGTGGCAGTGATTGTATTGAGTGAGGCCAAAACTTTTTTTAGCCTGGTCGTTTGCTCCTGAGGGTGACCAGCCCTGCAAGTGTAAGGAAGAGTGCCACACATGCAGAGTCAGCAGTAAAGGACGAAGGACCTGTACCTTCAGAGCAGTTAGCTTCCATAATTAATTCATGTCTTCTTGCAACCCTTGCCTCTTCTCAGTATTGTAATACTGGTCAGGTTCCTGCTGCCTGTTGGATGTCAGTCAAGGAGGGCTGAGCAGGGGGGAGAACCAAAGCAACAGAAGTCTTTAAAAAGAGAACCTACTATCATTTCTTATACAACTTGCAAATACTGTATAGAGAGGGGAGAAATCAGTTACATGCAGTCAGCTAGGGCAGAAGAGGGTGTTTTGTGTACCAACGGAAACCCAAACCTGCTGAAGGTGGCTTTAGATTTAAACCTGAAGCTATCAAGTGCTGGATTTCAGAACTCTGTGGGGGTAACAAAGTGCAGTGAATAGGAAAACATGTTATGAAACCAAGTTACTAATTAAATTGAATACTGAGTATTTTGTTTCAAGACAACTTGTAACAAAGACAAGAAGCTTCTCCTCATTATGGCATACTACTTCTGTAACTGTGTAGCCACTAAAGTGGCAATAGAAAACAGCATATAATTATACTATATCTTACTGAATGTTTCATTATGTGCTTCGGAACTATTCACAAGCTATTTTAGAATATGAAGTGTTTTAGAATTAGAAGCTATGCTTAGGAGTTATTTGCTGAAACAAATGGCTTCTTGATACTGTAACCAGTTCTAATTTGTGTTTTTTGTTTTGTTTTGGTTTCTTTTTTTTTTTTTGCTTTCAACATTGTTTTCATAGGATTTTTGGCTTCTTGGAGAAACATTAGAAAATGCAAAACGAAATAATAAAGCCTGCTAAATACTTCTCGGAAGTGGAGAAGAGTGTGCTGCTTGCATTAGTTGAAAAATACAAATACGTGCTTGAATGTAAAAAAAGTGATGCAAGAACTATTGCTCTGAAACAACGTACTTGGCAAGCACTAGCTCATGAATATAATTCACAGCCCAGTGTATCACTGCGAGACTTCAAACAGTTAAAGAAATGCTGGGAAAATATCAAGGCACGGACAAAAAAGATAATGGCACATGAAAGGCGGGAGAAGGTAAAAAGAAGTATTAGTCCACTTATAAATACTCACATCATAGGGAAGGAGAAGATTGCCAGCATAATGCCTGAGCAAATGTACTTTTTGCAGAGCCCACCAGAAGAAGACTCTGAATATCAGCCTGATGCTTCTAGTCAAGGTATAAATGTTACTGTAATGATGCAAGTAGTATTGTTTTGTATGTGATTTGCCTCTTGTAGCAGTCTAAATCTCTCCACTTAGCTGTGACTGCTGGTTATAGAAAAGTAATTTCAGAGCTATGATATTACAAGACACTGTGTATTTCCCTAGGCCCCAGGAGTTGAACTAAGGTTTTACTGAATTTTTTTTCATCAGTTTTTGACATATCTGCTACTTTGTGGCAAGCATAACAGTAGCAATTATGCTGGTTTTCCAGAGAACAGTCCCAAGGATATTTTGATCCTTTATAAAGTATCATTTTGTTGGGAAAAGATTAAGCATTTAAAAAAAAAAAATCCACCAGCAGCAAATTGATACACAATTGCCTGCTGCAGGAGTTCCCTGTAGGTCTTTCCTCCTTTGTTTTCAAGGACTAAAAAGAGTATGTAGAACTGTATTTCACACTGCAGTCCACGTTGGAGAATGGCCTTTATGAAAAAGTTCAGCATTACATTTTTCTTTGTTTGGCAAGCATACACAGAAGGAATAATCCAAAACCAGAAGGGAGGGTGGCTACAGCAGTTTCTTGCGAACTTTATTATGTCAGGATCACACATAGAAGACTGTCCTCACTCAAAAGACAACAGGAACTACATTGTCAGACAATATTCTTACAATGTCTCATAATTCATAGTAATAGAAATTTGTAAAGGAATGTATTTTGAGATCCTTATTTGCAGTGTTTACTGTTTTATTCCATGAGTAGTTTCTCTAATTTCAGTAGAATTGGTAGAACCTTCTCAAAGTTAGAATAATCTATTTTTTTCCTAAAAGTATACACCACTGCACTTGCAACATGTACAGTAGCAATAAGGAAGGAATAAGTATTCTTCCTAGTATTTCCTCAGTCTCTTGGTGTTAATGTTGATGCAGCTCTTCACCTGACACTCAAGTCTTTCATAAAAACATGGGAAGTTGCATACGGGTGTGTCCTAAACAGCTGCATTAAGGTTCAGCATCAGGCTCAGCCACGTGAATGTAGGTGTCCCCTTATAAATGTCTACATTCACTTTAGTGTTCTGAGCTCTTGTCGTAGCCGTGGAGGTCTGTCAAAGTGGTTCAGTTCAGACCATAATGCCCTCAATATTCTGAAACAGAACTGCATTAGGTAGTGGCCCCTCTAGTATGGTACAGAAGCACAAGGTTTAGATGTATACGCCAATAACTACATTTCCACAAGTTTGTGTGTCTTGAGGGAGAAGGGAATACTATAATACTTTTTCCTCTTATGTTTTGCAGAGTCATTTGTTGTTTCAAATAGAGAACTCTGTGATGAAGAGAAAGAGCTGGTACATTTCCCAGTATGTGAAGGTACCTCCCAACCTGAGCCTTCGTGTTCTGATGTCAGAATAGCAGCAGATAAGAACTACAGAAGTAAAGCATCTCAGGAAAGTGCTCTGAAAAAGATGCATGAGGAAGAACATCATCAGCAAATGTCAATTTTGCAACTGCAGTTAATTCAAATGAATGAAGTTCATGTGGCAAAAATACAGCAAATAGAAAGAGAGTGTGAGATGGCCGAAGAGGAACACAGGATAAAAATGGAAGTGCTAAACAAAAAGAAAATGTATTGGGAGAGAAAACTACAGACCATCACAAAAGAATGGCCTGTATCATCCTTTAACAGACCCTTTCCTAATTCACCATAGAACATGAAGGGGCAGAGAATCAGTCTGATTGAGCACATTTATGAGTAACGTGCACTGGAAAGAAGGGGTTTTTGTGTGGATGTACAGTGACAGGATAGGTGCCTGGCTGATAGTGGACACACTTTGACTCTTAACATTTAGGGAAACAGTGGTAGAGTCCACCAAGGGGAAAATCGTATTGTTCATTTGTAGGTAGTTCACATTTGTTTAACTTTCAGACATGCACGGTGTTCTAAAATGTGAACATATTTTCCCCTCTCAGAATACCCTAACGTCCTTTTGAAATGTAAGGTACTCCGGGTATTCTTACATTGGATGTTCTTAAGAAAACTTAACAGCTTTAAACATCAGGTTATAGTGTTTGTTTTGGTTTCTGTCTCTTCCTATCTACCATTTCCCAAATGAGGGCAAGGGCTGGAGTTGCTCTCTGCTATTGAGACAAGAAGTGATTGACAGGTATTGGTTGGATTGTTATACTGGGGCTTAGGAGAAAAAAAAAAGCTTGTCTGTGGTTAATATAGTTCATAACTTGTTCTTCATAGAAGATGTGAAAATGAAGGAAGTAGCAAAAGGACCACCATAGTAACTGCGCTCTTTGCTCGTGAAGAACAGTAATGCTTTCCAGCTGACTGGCTGATTGAGAGAATGGTTGTGAACTGGCCCTCCAGTTGTTTGAGCCTTGATCCTTAAGAAATTGGAAAGAAGGTGACTTCTTTTGCAAAAGCTATTGTTTTTGTCTTCTCTTTTCCAGGCCCACCTAGTGTTCAGACGGAATACCGAATAGGAGGGTCATGTGCTGCTGCCAGCACTGTGTGCTGTTCACCCGGAGTCATTCTGAGAGGAAGAGCTTTTTAACAATTCATAAAGCTCTTAAAATTTAGCGAGCCGTTGGCAAAATCTCCTTCTGTCTCCCCCTGTAATACCTGCAGGGCATAGCGGGAGTGTTTCAGCATCTTCCTAGCCACAAGAAAAGGCTAAGAGTTGCCCTCTTTACCTTCACGTAGGGCGGGAAGCAGGGCAAGGAAGTCATTGCTGTCTTGGAGCACTGGTCTGTTTTGTTCTGTCCTGTGTGTTACGGTGCTGTGTTTCTTGCCTTTGCTGTCAGTGAGGGGTGATGGACATGATTTGTAATGAAGCATTCACGTGAAGGTCCCGACAGAGTTTGAGGGCCCAGAATAGTAGATAATAGGAAAGCACAAATAAAGGTAAGCCTTCTTCAGGTAATCGTTTAGTCTAGTGGGGCAAGGGTTAAGAAAATGTGAAATAGAGAACTCTGCAAAGATTCGTGACAACTTCTGGTGTGTGAAAAGCTGTTTTACAGGAACGTGTACAACTGTCATTTGAAGCAGTGAGTAAAATGAACAAAAACATACATTTTCAGTGAAAAACCTGACTATCCCATTATTCAATAAAGTATTTTCAGATCATGATTCGTGAAGGCAAGTCCATACAGTAAGCAACAAGGTATTCAAATTAGAGTATCTACAGAACATACATTCCCAGTTACACTCTCATCTCTTCCCTGCATGTTCTTTCTGGTGGAGTGAGTTTCTTTTGGTTTTGTTTTGATGGGGTTTTTTTGTTTGTTTCTTTTTCTTGAACTGCTTTCCCTACTGGTGATTCATCTTTGCAAGCACTGCTGTTATCAACCACAGTGCTTACTGTGGTTAATGCTGTGGTACATGCATTGCTCCCTTCAATGTGCTAACACCAGCAATCACCATGGGAGTGATTTATTGCAACTTATTTCATGTGACAGAGAAAAATAAAATTGCAGAGCTGCTGCAAGATAAAAAAATAGGCCACGTATAAAATCTGAAGACAGATCTTTTTGACAGCAATCTCAGTTTTCTTATAAATTGGCTGTATGAAGAAAGCACAGGACTTCCAAAGAAGGACATCATTATGGACTTTTTTTTTTTTTTTTTTCCTGCTGAATGAAAACTCTCTTGGAAGGTAGGACAATCCTGTATAATAAACGTAGAGGCAAAATAAAAAGGAGTAGTGAGGACCTTTTTGTTCTGAGGTGGCATTCTGTGGTCTGGAAGATGAGTCAGTTACTTGAGTAATTATGACAATTGCTCAGGCACTATCCAGAAAAAAGAATAGGAAAGACATTTGTCTTAACCAATGATGGGATTCCTTCCACACTGCTTCTAAGTGAAAGTAACATGAAACTATTAAGTTGAAACCGTGTACATTAAGGTGTTAAGAGGTGATGAATGAAGACAATTTCAGCACTGTGAAGAGAACAAGAATGGAGAGACAATCCAGGTCTAGGTAGCCATGTGAAAAGGTACGATATAGTCCAGGGAGAGTCTCACGATATGTGAGATAAGGGTAGTTTTGACTCCTGAAGGTTATACCATTGTTCATGAAAGATTGTTTTATTTTTATATTAAAAAACATTTTAAAGATGCGTGTTTTCAGACTGTACTAAGTGGGCAAGGCCTTGCATTTTAGTATATATTCTTACTCTGAGACCAAAAGTTACAGTTCTTAGGCTGAACAATAGACCCTTTTAATTTAGCTTCTAAGAAGATCACACGAGAAAAATTAGAAAGAGCCAAGATGAAGATATGAAAGAAAGAATGATCAGTACATGTATAGAGGAAGAATGGGAATGTCACACCTAACACAAATGATAACAAGATGCTTTTGTGGTACAGGTAATAGATGGTTTACTGGTGACACAGGCTTTTGCTTTCCCATCTGTTGTTGACTGTTGATTGCTGTAAGCTTGGGTGATGGACACAGAAAAATGTAAAAGATCAACAAGATGAAGTAATGTGTCTCCTTGCCTGCCATTGGCCTCTCCATCTAAAGTGATTGGTATGGTGGAGTTTAAATGACTTGAGAAATGTGGCTTTTACCTTTTTTTTGGGGGGGTGGGGTGGGGGGTGTGCAATTGCTTCCTCTAGTATTAGCGTTTATCTTTTCTTTTGTTTGACTTACTTACATGTAATACAGCCATCTCAGACAATATGTCCATTTGTTCCTCTCCCTTTTTTTCTAGCTTACATCATTCAGATACTTTCACATAATTGTGTTATGTTTAACCATTTGGCCAAGCTATATAGACACTCTCCCAAGTTTTTTTAATAGATAAAACACAGCCGTATTCTAAGAACATGCCTGTTCTCTGGATTTGTTATACAAGTTGTTGGCAAGAATGAACTTAAAAGATACACTGGGCAAAATGATCCCTGCTTAACTCCATGAGAAAAAATATATACCAGACACATAGTGGCCGTTCTTCTCAGCCTCTATGTTCTTATGAAGAGAAACTATGACCTTGTAGGTCAGGTGTGGTGAATTCCTTTACGGTTCCCAAAATGACACTAGCCTGACTCCTAGTGCTGTCTCTCCATGGAGATCATCCAACTTGTTACCTGGTATAATCTTTTTTATTTGTTGATTTTTTTTTCTTCTGTATTTATTTTGTTTGTGTTCCCCCTCATTTTTTTTTAACCAGCAGTATGAGCAGAGGATTCCATCCAGAGCTGTGTGTTTTGCCCTTTCCTTTATCTTGCCCAGATTGCCTATATCACAAGATCTGAGCACGAAATGAGTGCTCCTCAGTTGTCGGCTTCCCCTTCCACAGAAAGCGTGCTCAGTAAGCCTTTTCTATGCAGCTGCTCTTGCATCCTGGGTACTGCAACAGGCTACGAAACATTGGAGGATTTTGCAGAGCAGTTAGTGTAGTGAAAGGGCTGTGTCAAGAAGAGCACTTTCTCCATTTCAGCTCCATGTGATTCTGGGAGGACAGTCTGTGACTACAAAGTCATTCATTAGGATCAGAGCTAATGGCAGGATGCTGAAGCTGTGTAAGTGGTTCCGATTCTTCATAAATCTTTGGGGTTCTGCAGAGGTTAGATCTGGGGTTTCCTGATAACAAAGTTCCTTCTTTCTAGGTAGTGGAAGGGTCTCAGTGGAAGATTTTCACAGGCGCTTCCTCAAATTGAGGCCCTTGTCTTGACAAAGAAATAACCCATCCTGCAATCTATTATACTACTTCTTTCAACGCCCAGGATGCTCTGTCTCGGGAGCAGGGGATCTTGTGGCTTGCCACAGATCCTCTCTGCGGCACTCCTTCCTACACCACAGAGGTGTGTTTAGCCAGGGCTGAAAGACACAGCCTTCCAGAGCAGTCATTGCTCAGAGAAGGGGGTCCTTATGGAGCAGGTGTGGCTGACCTCAGCACTCAGACTGCAGGGCTGAAATAGTCCCATTGCAGCCCTGTGAGCAGACAAAGTAAGGGTGGCTCAGGGCTACCCTTTTCTGAGTTGTACCACATCAGAACTGTGCAGCTGAGGATGCTGTCCTGAATTTCCTTTAATGGTCATTTATCTTTGTGTGTTTCCAATACCAAATCTTAGCAGTCTCCTAAGGATTTGTATGATTACACAGGTGGTTTTCAATGATCTTTTGCAGATTTTTTTTTTTGGTGGTTGTAGTTACAGTGGCTTTTTACGATCTGTCCTCCTTCCTCACTTGCATTATACTTCTTCCAGTTTCATTCTGAATCTCTGTGGTTACAGTCCTTTCAACCTCACATCCATGCAGTATCATATTTTCAGGTATTTTTCTCACAATGACTTTGGAATGAAAAACTGCTACACATGTATATATTGTTACTTTGGGGGCAGAGAAATTACATGTAAATCTTAAAATAACGTTTTAATTGTATTTTTTTCGAGGTGAGTAAAGTCCCTTATAAGTAGTCCCATGATTTCATATTTTGAGCTAGCTTGTTCAAAGCTATTTTTATGACTGATGCATCTTAGTTGTTTTCATGAGATAATTGCCTGTCTTTTTGCATTATTTTTCTGTTTCTTCTCGAAGCGGCTGTCTGTAGACTCACACATCATCGCTCTTCCTGGTCTTTGTCTCTAGCTAGATATTCAGAAATGTTTCCGTGCAAAGTACTAGTGTGTACCAAAATTAATACCTTTAGGCTAATAAACTAAGTAACAAGATGATAGGATAATGTGCAGCAACTGTTAATGTAAATTAAAAAACATTACAGAGGACAGCTCTGTACATTTGATAAAAGAAAGAAGACAATTTGTCGCCATCTATAAGAATAGAATAATAATATATTTGTACAGCGAAAGCAAGCAGTCATCTCTGTTTCCAGTATCGCAGATTAACTTCTGTGCTGCTGATTTACAAGGGACTTTGCTTCTTAGATACGTTTTCATTTTTTACCTTTTTTTTTTTGGTCATGGAATTACATAAAACAACTTCATTCCCTTATATGTAAAGAAGGTGCACATAGAAATGTGGACAGATTTTTGGGCCTAAAGTGAGCAATAAAAGAGAAAAGTACTAGCTGTGGCTCTGAACATTTTACTGTTCTCGTGGTGAAGGGTTTAGGCATCCGACAACATCATCAGTCATGTTAATAACACTGAACAAATTAAAAGCCTGCAAAGGCAAAAAAAAAAAGGGCTGGTATGTTTTTTGTAGCAAGTCAGAAGTGAAGACAGCTCTTAGCTGTCCAAAGAGGTAACACTGTCACGTATGTCAAACAGTTCCCCTGCGTGGTCTTCACCTTCCCTGATTCCTCTTTCCTTTCAGACTCTGGACACTTCCATCATACCATTCACAGCTCCAAGTGCCTGTCAATAAGAAAAGTAACCATATCAAGGAGGAATCGTGCTAGAGTTATTAGACCTCGCTCTTACACTAAACTGAAGTTGGACAATTTTCTGAGACCGCATTACCCAGACACGCATGCTATGCACTGTGGAAAGGCGCATGAAATTTGTACAGCACATAGTCTGCCAAATGACATAGGCTGTACAGCAAGGAAAAGGAAAAGGTTGCCCACCACATGGCTGTGGGTTCTAAAACTGTTATATCCATGAGTGTGTGTGGGTGCATCTCACTGGATGGTCAACCTCTTTAACATTAAGAATCAAGAAGTACTTTTGCCAAATCTTCTAATTCATCCTAGTCTTGAT
>VZSC01014758.1:442408-471844 GCA_013398225.1 Steatornis caripensis | reverse complement strand
AAAAAAAAAAAAGGAGGGGGGGGGGAATTAAGAGCTGGCTGGATAAAAAGCTGCAATATATATATATATATATATAAAAAAAATACATATATATAATATATATGGAAAGAACTCTCTAATGTAACAAAAATAAAGCAAGATAGGTTTTTAGATAGTCCTTTTTTAATTATATGGGGGGGTGGGGTGGGGTGTGTGTTTAGATGTTGATTGAGATTGTTTGCTTTCCTTTTGTTATTCAATCCAGCTGCAGAATAGTTGTGTGCTTCAGTTTCTGATGGAATGTTAGAGCACCTAATTAATCAAATTTGTTTGGCAAGGGAGTAGAAGTCTGCATTCAGCATGACTTGAGATTGATTGTATTCCACAAGTCTTCAGATATTTCTTCTTAGATATAAGAGGCTGTTCTTGGACAGCCCTGAATCTGAAACTGGCATTGTATGCCAATTTAGTAGTAATTTATTATTTACATGGCACTAATGAGGTGACATGTAAGCTGCTCAAGCTCTGTCCGTTGTTTAGTCACATACAAACCCCTTCCCTTTTCTTAGAATTATGCCCTGAAATTATGTACTAGGCCACAAATGGACCGGCTGAATCACCCATACAAATTCCTGCCACACATTCCATATCACAGCATTATGACAGGAAGAAAAATTGCTGTTTAATTGTGGAGTTTTGAAATTTTGACCTGTTCCTCTCACCAAAGCTTTGCTAAAAATTATTTTGTTCTGTTGGACACCTTTGTGTTCCTACAGAACCGTCCTTCAACCCAATGAGCTACATGGCTTTATAACTTTTTAGTACCAAGCCTATGGACTGTACAAAGTCTGAATTGACATGCACATGATAAATTACNTTTTGTTCTGTTGGACACCTTTGTGTTCCTACAGAACCGTCCTTCAACCCAATGAGCTACATGGCTTTATAACTTTTTAGTACCAAGCCTATGGACTGTACAAAGTCTGAATTGACATGCACGTGATAAATTACATTATCTGAAAAGGATCTTGTAAATGCTCTCACATACTGAGACCCTGAAAAGTACAGATGAGGGAAGTGACGTGATAGATTTGGTATTTAAACTAGGGCAGAAATTTTGGCAGGCTGGGAGTTACGAGTGCTGACCTAATAGAGAGGTTCAACCTCTGCTTAAGGAACAGTAATGTCCAGTCCAAATATTGCCTTACCTCCAACTTCCCATCTAAAATGAGATTTAATGAGAAGTCCTTGCCAAATAAAGCAACGTTAGTTTCCAAAATGCACTTGTTTTTCTTTCAATCGCTGGCTTGCATGAGGGCTCTGAGGCTAGGCTGGGCTTTATGTTGCTCTCCATTGGCGGCTGATAGCATTTGAAGAAGACTTCCCGTACTGATCTCGTCCTGTTCCTCTTGAATGCAATACTCCTGCTTGGATGCATTTAGCTATGTGGTAGTGCCGATCAGACCACGGTGAGGGGCTCCCGTTCACAAGGTGCCTGGCACTGACTCCATGCATCTTTCCTGATTACCAAATCAGCAGTGGTGGAAGAATTTGAATAAAAATTTAGGGGCTTTGGCCAGCAGGAACAACCATCATTGCTCACTGTGTCACTGAGGTGCCTTGTCACACTGATAAGGTGGCAAATGTAGTGGTATAATCAATAAATGATTGCAGTGGTACTTCTTCTTAGCCAATTACAACATTGTCTTCTGGGGTAAATCTTGCTTTTGCTCTTTTGGTACACTGATAAATTAACACCTTGCTTCTGTTTTATACTTCCACAGTCCCACTGAAGCCAGTATATTTCTCTTCATGTTGCTGCAGGCTTGATTGATAGATAAGCATTGATCTCCACTCTCGTTCTGGTCCAAATGCCATTGCTACCAACACTGCTTCTGTAAATCCGTCATGAGTGCACTGTTGGGGAGCCAGGCTGGGAGAATCACATATGGGAAAAGACCGGCTTAAACTTAAGCCCTTCTCTTACACACAGCATGGACATAAGTGGCTCAAGCCCCACAGCACAGCAAACTCAAGCCTGCAGCCCATCACAACTTAAAACACAAGCATGGGCATAGCAACAGCAGTGGGTTACTTTACAGATCTGTAAAAATGGCTTTGGGTGGTAAGCAATTGGTTTTTTAAATTGTTATATATTAAAATCTTCCAAATCACGGCACAGGTGAAAATTATGCCCTGTCAGTGTTCAACTACCAAGAACAATAAATTAACACAGCTTCAGCCTGACAGATTCGGTTTTCTGTTAGGATTTGATTAACTGGTTAGATGGTTATTATATCACACAGGCATGCTCTCACCTTTCTTCCTTGTAAAATCTTTGCTACTTCCATCAAATTAGTTCACATTCTTGATTAAAAAAATCAAGCCAACTACGTTAATCCATCCCCAGTTAGATATACACATAAATTCAACCGAATGAACAATATATCAAATCTTTTTCTAATATTTTGTATTTTCAGCAATATCTGGGCTTTTGTGCTTATTTCTACTTTCCACTTTTTTTTTCTGAAGAGTCCAAGGCTAAATAATGTGAGATCTGATCTGTAGCTTCTCAAGATGCAGATGTCCTGACATTTTAGATCTGTACCAGAAAAAAGTTCCGGTAATCTATAAATGCAAATGTACAGATATTCCAGTCTGTTCTTCTTCCCAGAGAACTAGAAGGCATAGCCCTAATAGTACGTTTCTTTTTGTAGTTGTTTCTGAACTTCCAGTCACAAGATGTACAAGCTGTTTTACTAGTAACTAGCATCCAGTAGCACTGGTGTAGTTCCAGGGCTTGTTTTTCAAATGTGCTGACCCACAGTCTTCAGCAGGGGTCATAGCAAGTCTGGATTTCTGCGAAAAATGGGTTTTAGAAATCATGGATGGGATTTTCAACAGAGTGCGTTGGTTACACTTTCAGATCCTACCAATTTCCAGGGAGCACTGGAGCCCCACTTCCCCTGGGTATCTTCTGCAATTTCCAGCCTATGCGAATGCAAACAAAAAAATACATAGTTTTTGCTCATGAAAAGCAATCACCAATAATGGTTTTCTTTAATATTTTTTCTTCCTGTGATCTTTGAGTGACTCATATTGTTAAGAGAGTAAGAATTTCTCTTTCCCTAAAATTCGTGCCGTTTTACAGAAGCATTTTTACAATACCCAAGAAGCGAAAATGCTTTAAAAGATAATTCTTTTCCCGGTGTGTTATTGCCATCTCTGCCAGCACTACCATCTTGTGATGGTACATCATGTTGGCCATGTTTTGAGAAGTCTAATTGGTCAGGTTTTTAGAAGTCTTATCTTTCCAAGGGGAAAAAGTAACTTTCATTTTAATTTGGCAATGTCCCAGGTTATTATTTGAGGTTGTTCTACGAGGTTCTCTCTCCACCATCACTTCTTCTTACCCTCCAGAATCTTCCCCTATTTTGCATGTGTATTCCACCAGCACTGGAATTGCATCTGAATTCCTTTGGTCAAGGAGACTGCAAGGATCCTCTGAAAACCTCTGGAAGTGGTAATCTTTCCATGAGTGTTCAGGGACTCAGGATAACTGCAGTCTAAATGCAGAGGCACTGAAAACCAGACCTCTAAAATATTGCCAGCACAAAAGCTTGAGAATCTCAAGGAGAAACTTGAATCTAGGCGCTCCTCTTTGTCATTTTTGTACAAGTGGTCAAATAATTAGGAAATCACTCTTTCTTTACAATGTGTTGTATTTATTGCGTGACATTAGATTCTGTTGTATTTTAACAATATATAAAATTACATTGTGCTGTGTTTGTGCTTATAGTTGGTGAGCATCTAAAACGGAATTAGCACTTAAGTACTGGGCTATTTGTCATAAGATACTTGAAAATGTATACACTCCTTCTGATACTAAATATTTTAATGGAGCATTAGATGGCATCTCTTGTGGTCTTTGCCTTTTATTAGCAAGAGTTATTGGGTTTTGCTTTTTAAATTGCACTAAAAACTATACATGTTTTAAGATCCCCATTTTAGCCAAATGGTAGCCACTAGGCTAAAACTGATTTTCCTAGCATGGTGTCAGCCTCAGTCATCTCACTGTTGTAAAGTGTTGGTTTAGTATTTTAGTGCCTCAAACACCACCAAAGCTGTTTCTGCCCTGCACAGAAGTAGCTTCTGGAATTACACCTTTCAACAATTTTTTTTTTACTGTTGTTTTTAATTGATAAATAGTGCACACATTATAGTTTGAACCTCTAAGGAGCTCACGGTATGTCTGAGTCCTTAGAAATGTGAGGAATGGGGTTTTCATTATCTTTATTGTGTAGCTAATTTTCGTAGCAAATTCTTTGTTTTTCTTACAGAAACAGTGAGTAAAAGGAGACAAAAGTAGGGGCCTAAAATGTATACTTTCCAACGGTTAGGGTTGTATGAAATGCAACAGAAAGTACCATTGGAAGAAGAGATTCAATAATTGTCTAAGAGAGGAGAATCTACTGTATGTCTGAAACTCACGGTGTATGTAATAAGGACGACCAACTGTACATTTTAGTGCCTTGTTTCTTGTAAAATGTTTAATCATAAATTACTAAATAATTAAGAATTTCTGAAGATAATGTATCTAAATATTGTTAATAGAAACTGTATATTCAAAGAAAAGTCAATAAATCATCAACTATTGTTATGTATTAGTTAGATGGGATTTTTACTCTCCATTCTTTCAGAGTTGTTTTCAAATAATGTCATTTGATTTACAAACGACTGTGCTATTTCTGTCTTTTGAACTAAACTCCACTCAACTGCACAGAACAGGGAAACTTTCTCAGTTGCACTGTAAAATTTTGTGGGAGAAAGTGCTATTTGTGAGGCCCGTTACATGTATTCTCCACAAAACTTTATATTTTGTTTGATTAAATGCTGATACAGTCCTAGATTCCTCTGAAATGTTCTTCCTGTAGGTCTACTGAGTAGATCAGATTTGAACCTGAGTTAAGCACTAGCACTTTGCTTCTGGGCAGTGTGTGTCGGGCACTGATGGGCAATAAAAATAATTGGGTTCCTATAAGAGCGTTGTGGAATAATGACCTGGGGGTGAGGGGTGTAAAATTAGAGAAAACTAGGGAAAATAAAAAAACCAACTTTTAAGTTTGAAGTTATAACACTAAAGAAATGTTAGGGTAAAATACATCTGTGGCCTCCAAGATGGAATGTGGTTGGCTACTCCCATGACAGCTCCCTAAACAATACTATCTGCACCCTTAGCACATGCTGAGAAGAATAGAACAGAGGGTGGAGCAGAGTGAAGACTCCACGGCCAGGCTCTGTTCTAAACTTTGCAAGGATGGGAACTTGATGGTACTGTGGAACTGATAAACCTGGTAGCGGCCACCAAACAAGGAAGATAAGAGATTCAGCCAACAACTGTGACAAAATCGCTGTCCTTTGGATGAACATTGCTCATTATAATCTCATTATAATACTAAAAAACTCACCTCCATCCCAAAGCTGCCCCCCTCCAAGGTATGACCACCCCTAACTGAGCATGCGTAGTGAATTTTAGAAAGCTACACCTTTAAATCAAGGCAAGAGAATTCTTCACCAATCAGTGACAAAAGTGTGTATGACTAGAGTCCCTCAAGCTCCACCTAAATATTAAATAATATAAAAGGACCAGGGGAGAAAATAAAATTTAGAGAAGACTCCACCATAACTACTGGGATTGGTCGACGGGCTGAACATGCCTTCTCCCCCATAGGGACGCCTATTGGGTAAGAACTGTACGTGCACTTATTAACTTCAGCTAGCTTTTCTTTTATTGACTAGATCTTGTATGGCTACTGTTTTCACGCTTGTTTTTGCAGTTAGTCTGCTATCAATCACCAGCAATTTCTGAACCTTGAACTGTCACAGATTTGTATAATAAAATTCTCAGCTGAGTTTTGTTTTAATGTAAGTTTCCGGAAACTTGAATAATTCATTTGACTCAGGAGTCTGAATGGAGTATCCCAAAGAGGACATTCGAATCACCCTCCAATACAGTGTGCTGTCTAGTCGGTTTCGAACAGGCTGATCGGGTGCAAGGGTCTCCTCTTTCCTAGGATGTTAACAGGCTAATCAAATGCACACAGGTGGGGAACTTCCCACACATACACACTTTCCACTCTTAATGTGACAGAGCATCTTAATGATACCAGTTCAGAGCCTACGTAGAAATCCAGGAAACTAAACCATGCTGAGACACGTTCAAGAAAGTGAAAGTCCCACTCACAAGCAGCAAGATGAACAGTGGGGTGTGAAAAACCGCATGGCTGAGTGTTTAGAAGCAAGGAGAGGATAGGGAGAGCAATGAGTGTAAGGACAACCTGAGTTTTCTTCCTGCTTCTCTAGGATTTTCTGTGCAGACCCAAGGCAAAAGCCACGTCGGGGCGGGACAGTTTCCCAGTAGTGTCTCATCTCTGCCACATGTAGAACTTTGTGGTGAGTATTACGATGTCCAGACAAAATGGGACAAGACCTTAGAGGCAGTTGGATTCACGCATACAAGACATGCAAAAGCCGTTCTGGATCAGGCCACAGCTCAATCTAATCCAGTGTCCTGCCTACAAAAGTGGCTAATAGCATCCGCCCAGCAGAAAGTAAAAACAAAAGCCAGTGTACAATACTTTCATAGCATGCACTGCTCCATGAGGCAGATACTCCATGAGACCATAGTGTAATCTTTGCATATAATGACCTTCAGTGGATTTTTCTTGTATAAATCTGTCCAAGATCTTTCTGAACCTATGTAAGTGATAAGTAACCATGTGTTCCACAGCTGAAATATGTAGTGAAGAAATACCTTCCCTTATTTGCTCTGAAGCCAATTCCTGCTATTTTAGCTTGCTGCCCTATCTCTCCATGTAGAAACTTGAGTTAGAAACTCATAGGTCTTAAGACTGGTTCAAATCAGATAAGGGTTAGAATAGCTCATTCAGTCGGTTTCTTTTACATTAACCCAAAGCTGGTTTTGAATTGATACAGAAAAGTATCAACAAATCTCTTCCAGTGCATTTGATCATAAGACAACAAATGCTTTCAGGAAATCTGGAAGAAAAAAGAAAGGATAGCATAATTACATACAAAAGTAAGGATGAAACCTCACTTTTATACGTTTCAAGCAGCCACTCTTCACTTAAAAATAAGGTTGCTCCTTTTCTTCACTAATTAATTTTCAATAGGAAAGAATAGTTCCACTGAGTTAAAAAAGCCTTCGTGCTTGACGACTGCTTTTGGCCAGCAGGATGCTCCTCAAATCATTTCATCTTCCCAAAGACTTCCAGAATCTGACCACAGGTTTGTTCACCCGAAAGCTTCTGTCTACAACCTTTAGCTTATCATTGTTGATTCTTCAACAGAAGTAGCCAGGTTTGTGGCTGATTACACCACCATAATCAGCAGTTTTTCCTTGTAATTGAATCTGCAAGAGTCAGCATGTTATGCCATAATCTGGATTTTTTTCGCAGCTAATGTGTGTTCCTTGAAAAAGGTAAAGCCATGAACTGAAGTACCTCATATGACAAACGATTATAAACTTGACCGCTCCCCGTAGTTGCAGTCACTATTGTGCTGCCACAGTATCCCTTTAGTTTCTAAAGCAGCTGGGACAGGACAGTGTCCACACTTTGTGCTCCTGGTGGTGAAGTGAAGAGAACACCACAAACGCAGTCTGCTTAAAAGGAGAAATAAATGTACCTGTTGGCAGTAAGGGCATTATTTATCAAACAGAAGGAAATGAAAATAGATAGTAATAAATACAGACAAGAGGCTAATGAAGTTCAATAGTGATAAATAAAGCTAAAAGCAGTAGGAAAAGAAGTCTTGGCCTAAACACAAGAAAAGTACTTTTGAGGTGTACAAGACAGGGAGCAAAACCCCTTAGAAATTTAAAGTATGTAGTCCTGTTACTACATGTCAATGGTAAACTGTTGTTGATACAGAAAAGGCAAACTTTAAAACTAATCGTCGTCTTCTCTATTTAGAAGGCAGCAAGATACTGGCTTATGGGTGATGTTGATTTGTCATATGAGGATGACAGAGAACCTCACAGTCCTGTCTACAGAAAGAGAACATCAGATTTCTGCTAGAGGGAAAGACCGTGTTTGGGAGGTTGGGTTTTTTTTCATTACAATGTGTAGGAAACTTGTACCAAGAGTCCCAGAAATGACGGCTGACCATTACTGCTCAACTGATACTCATCTCAAAAGGCTGGGAAAACCCAGAAACATGGAGAGCATTGATGGTTGCTAATTGAGGAAAGGGTCATGTAGGAAAATCTGAACGTAGCTAGCGTCCCTTCTACAGGAAAAAAAAGACCCCACCTTATCAAATAAATCTGGTTTTGTTCTTAGACAAAGTCAGGATTGTGTTAAAAGAGGTAACTGCACTGATAAAAAACACATGGACATTGATAAACTCTTTTCTTCAGTCTAACAAGATTTATGAAAAAGAAACAGTCCAAATGAAATGGCCTAAAAACCACTTTACTGACAGGCATAAAAACGCTTGAAAAGCAGTTGTTGGTCAAAGCTTTCTCTAGAGACGTTCCACAGGCATTGGCAGCAGGAATAATCTTGAAAGAAATGTGCAAGTCATCGCTCTCACGTACAGTTAGCACCAAGTTTGCCACAAGAGTGGGGACAGGGCAGGGCAGAGATATGGTATGGCCTGGCTCGCTCTGTGAGACGGGCCACTTCACGAAAGTGTCTCGGTGCAAACACCAAACTCTACATTCGGAGCTGGCATCCCGAAAAGCAGACAGCCTGGGCGAGCGGCGTTTCTGGGTCACCGGGACAGGCACCTGACCCAGGCCTCTGAGGGCGCGTGCCCGCAAAGAGGATTAAAAGGAAATATAAAAAAGGGATGGTGGTAAGACGGCGGTGATACCTCCCCGCGTAGCCCTGGGGAGCCCAACAACAAAATACTGTTGGACCTCGTGCCAGTGCTGTACACCGATGTCAGAACAGAGTAGGTGAGGGTGTGCGTAGGAGCCGTGAAGTGTTCTGGGTGATAATGGGTGAAAGGGGTTTCCTTAGACCAGCTGTCTCAACGAGAACGGCCTTCGGGAGTTGTAAATACGAATTTGGGGGAGTAGCAAGATCTGAGTGCCTAAGAATTCCCCTGAGGAATAAAAAAGATTGCTGAAGGGCTTTTTAATCGAGTAAAAAAAAAAAAAAAGTGCCATAGCACACTAAGACGGAGACTTAGAAGTCCTGATGGTGAAGGGCAGGCAGCCACCGGGAGAAAAACCACCGCGGGGCTGCTTCACGCTTGGATGCCTTCCCGTCGAGACCGGTTGCCGCTCTGCGGGTGCGGTAAGGCTCTCACGGTCTTCGCTCGGCGGCAGCGGGTGCCACACGGCTACACGCCGGGCAGGACGCCGGGGCAGGGCGACAGGACAGCCCACCGCCAGCCCACCGCCTCCCNTTTCACAGAACATTGTCTGTCCCAGAGGCCTGATATCAGTTTCTGCACCTGAGAGGTTTCTGAGATGCACAGAGGTGTCAGATCTACAGCTGCAGCTAAAGGGCTCCCCCTTTGTACTGGGGACCTCGGGGGATTCCTGGAGGAAGGATTGTGAGGGAGTCATCTCTGGAATACCGCCAGGCTCCACTCTCTTTTCCACTCTTTCATACATCAGCAAAGCCATTGCAAAGAAAACCGCTGGGGATATTTGACTCTGGTCGGGGCGCTTCTCGGGCAGCAGCCGCTTCCCCAGGGGGGAAAAGGCGGCTCCTCGCCGAGGAGCAGGAGGGTCCCCGGGCCCGCCGGTCTCCCGGGAAGCGCCGGGCGGCTGCAGCTCCCGAGCGGGAAGCCTGCTCCGTGCCAGCCCGCCTCCCAGATCGGCTGCCGGCGGTTGGGGAAGCCCCCCCGGCTCACCCCCCCGGCGGACGGGGGCGCTCACCGAGCTGGCCCCGCTGGCTGGCTTCGAAGCGGGCGTGGGGTGGTGGGGTGGGGGTCGGCGGTGCTGTCTCCCCCCCACCACACACACCGAGAGCCACCTCCCCCGCAGGGGCTGGGGGCCCGCGCCGGGGGCGTGAGGAAAACGGCTGGCTGCCGCGACTTTCCGCGGCCGCCTGAGGCCCGGACGAAGGCTGGCCTGCTGTAAGGGACGGTGCTCTTCTAAAACTAATTTCCTTGCCGGTGCTGGAAGCCAAGCCAACGTCTTTATTTCGTTTCGGCCTAAGCCAGTGAGAGGTTGCTTTATACTGAGAGAAAATCAATCACTTTCCTAGAGAAATCAGAATTACTTATGGCTTATATATGCCTGTTGTACTTTGCTCAAAAGCCGAACTGAGAGGGAGCAAGGCTTTCCAAATCCTTCGGCTACTCCCCACACCCCCCGCCACCCGAAGTCTAGAGTTTTGTGAGTTCAACACAAAAGCAGAACAAGGGAAACACATTTGCAGGTGAAATCCGCGCATTTTTCAACCTGTGGAAGTTTTCCCATTGGTGTTGGGCTCCAGGAAATCCTCGATAAGGTTCAGGGCAGGATCTGAATCCGCGGGAGATTTTGGCAGCCTCCTCTTTGTTCCCTCCACCAGAAATAGAAGTTCCCGAAATCTCCATCTCAGCCTGGCGTGTCCTTTGCATCGTCCGGTCAGGGAAATTCTTGAAAGTCTTCGAGGCATTTATTTTCTCAGGTTACATCTACACTAGAAAAAAGGGTTGTATTTCAGGGATAGTAGTGGCTGTGTTCTTATAAAAAGTTAGTTAGACAGGGCAAGCTGTGAACATGCGCTGTACCTAAGTGGGGTTTCTTTAAAAACCCTGGTTCTCTCATAGAGGTTTTTCTTCATCTCATATATGAGAAACGCCAGGTACTATCATGTTTTAAAATCACACCATTTTGCCAGTCCAGGCAAAGCCTCAGGGAAATTCTCCCAGATTTTGTTTATCCACACAGTGCATAAATCTTTTAACCACTCCATTTGCCTGAGGCCACACGGGGGTTATACACTGCACATAAGCACGGGGAACATGCCGTAGCCTTAGGCAATCCGAATTGTTGAAAAATTTGTATGTAAACAGTTATAAACAAGTTTTCAAGATCTCTATTAAATAAGCAATAAACTAATCCCTGTCATACACAGATAGGCACCCATGTCTCAGCTGTTTAAGAGCAAATTGCGTAAGACAGTGCCTGAAATACCTCCGTCTAAAAGCACCATCATTGTGTTCATGCGAAAATGAAAACAAAGACAACCAAAGACTGGGGAGGCTGATCAGCGCAGATAACACTGAAGTACACACAAAATAACCGGAGTTCCCGGTTCTTGGTAGCATCCACATTTGTTTCTCTTTTTCCAAGAAAGCATACCTGTACCTTGTCATATCACTTCTGCCAACTCGACTTCTAGGTGTTCTTGCTAAAAAACTCCTAAATGACACCAGTTTAAATTACTAGCCCCAGATCCAGCAAATTAAATTACACCCCGAGAGCTCAGCCATGAGTAACTTTTTCCCACTCCCAAACTGAGAGCTAAACAAAAGGGCTCTAGACATACACATTTTCTGACCCAAGGAGAGAGGCCAGAGAAGAGGAAAAAATACAACAACATATAAACTTGGAAAACCTGCTTAACTAATAGGAGAAATAGCCATGCACTGCTGGCAACCATCCTGACCCAATCCTGACTCTCGGCACTGCGCGGCTGTGGTAAGACAGCCGCGCTGCCCCAGCTAGTAGCTGCACTCACTCCCAGCAAATTGTTCTGGCCTGGATGTGTCCCAGTGCTCTGGGAATTGGTATTTAGGCTCCGACAGTGCTCCCGCTCCAGACAGTGGCCTCGGCACTGGCCGGTAGAGCAGCCACCATTGCTGCCCACCCCAGCCTCTGCAGTCCCTGCAGCCCAGTCCGACTTCGGCCTCGCCAGTCTCTTTGACTCTTCTGGGACATTGCGGATCCAAGGGTAGCACAAGTCTGTTTTCTTAGCAGAGAAATGAATGGTGAACAGGATCCACATCCCTATAAACAAAGAAAGATATCCTTATTTTGTTTTAATTTTTTTCTCGCTCTCTCCTGTCCAGTTTGCCTGGGGCTTCTTCATCTCAAGCATCAAATCTGCACAGGCACACATCTTCTGGCCTTCCATCATTAAATACAAATGCAGCACTACCACCACCAAACCTTTATTTTAATGGGATGATAGCTGTAAACCAAAAGCCACAAACAGGCGTCAAGTGAGATGCGACCCACTCCGGTCAGCTGCTCCCATGGCCTTTCTGCTGGAGGGAAGAGGCCTGAGAGGGGCTCATTCCCCCCTCGCAGGTGGCCACCACGAGTCTGCCTCTTCTGCGCTCTCTGGCCACTGGGATCTTGCTAGAAATGGCACTGCCGAACCTGTAGAGGACATAAGCTAAACACGGAAAAACTTTTTGTGTTTGCCAATATATTTGTAGTGTACAAAAATGCCAAGGAATTTTCTAAACACAAGTGAGACTATTCAAAGACTAAATAGTAAGCCATGTATTGTATAGTGGAGTAAACTAAGTGAATAATAAACTGTTCTTCTAGTCACTTTGGGGCAAATCAGAAGACTGCAATGGGCAGAAAAGAGGAACCTGTGGACTACTGCTATCCAGGCACTTGTGCAAACTACAATGAAGACAAATTACAGACATTATGCATTTCCTTCACTCTAACAGAAACACCGTCTATAAGTTTTCTGGTTTCAACTGCCCCTCCTCCCCCAATTTTTGTTTTTAATAAAGAGTATTTGTGCCAAGACTGAAAAATGCGACAGATCCCTATCTCAAGTTCCAGAGGAGTTACTTGATATTTATTGTATTACTGAAGAAGCAGAATGTAAACAAGTAACTGAAGACCACTGCCTGTCTGGGTAAGTCTGGAGCACTCCTGCTAGCCAGTAAAGTTACTGCTTCCACCAGTTTTGCACTACACTTGTCAGCAGAATAGCCAAGCTGTTTCTGGGCTACATTAAGTAACCTGATGAACAGCTGTAAGTTTGAGTCTATCGGGGCTCACTGGCTTTGGCAAAGTCCCAGTGCTTTCTGAGCATCTTATGCCGATGTCCACTGCTCTGAAATCTGGGAAGGCTTATTAGGTCACCGCTCAACCAGGCAAACAGCATGCAGCACCTCCTGGACGTGAACTGCTTTGGGGTTACTGTGATAGCAGGATAAGGGAACTATGGGCAATGCAGTGCTCAGTAGAGGAGACAAGGAAGGTAAGAGATGGGGAGACAGCCTGTGTCAGCTTTTGCCTCACAACATTTAGTAGCTTCAGAAAAATGCGCTACCGCTGAAACACCTTGATGGATGTACAGTGTGCAGATGCCCAGTGGCACAGTCAGGGCTGTTCAGCTGGAGCCTGTTAGCCCTGGATCAGTGCCAGTCCCACTGGACCTGTGCTGACACCAGGAGAATTCCTTAGATACCTCCCTCCTGCTCCCAAGTCCCTTGCTGTCCAGGAAAGTCATTTGTCAATGTGCAGGCCCCTGTAAGTACCCAGAGGTGGTTTGAGTCTGATACTGTGCCCAAGCTGGCAAACCTTCCTGAGACCCACAGCATCTGTGAGTCTGAGCTCTGTGCTTTATTAAAGCACTAATGCTAATGATAGATCAGCTCCATCCTAGAAATGTTACAGCCATGACCACTAGAGGCAGGTCCAAACCAACTCTGCTCTGCCCTCCTTCCCTTGCGGTGCATGGGTACCCTCACCTGAAAAATGTACCAATTGCCTAAGCAGGAAGCATGAGGGCGCTTCCCATTCCACCAAGAAAACTGAGGCCAGGATGTTCAAACCCTACATAAACAGTATACCTCACAAGATTGTCCCAGTTCTCCTCCCTTCCACCAGATATCACTGTAGCTTCACTGCCCCGCTGACATCCCTGATGTACAGTTCTGAAAGTCTCCAGAATTTCTTCCTTGACACCATTTTCACAGAACATTGTCTGTCCCAGAGGCCTGATATCAGTTTCTGCACCTGAGAGGTTTCTGAGATGCACAGAGGTGTCAGATCTACAGCTGCAGCTAAAGGGCTCCCCCTTTGTACTGGGGACCTCGGGGGATTCCTGGAGGAAGGATTGTGAGGGAGTCATCTCTGGAATACCGCCAGGCTCCACTCTCTTTTCCACTCTTTCATACATCAGCAAAGCCATTGCAAAGAAAACCGCTGGGGATATTTGACTCTTTGACCGCTGTACACAGAATTACTGTTGTGCTGTTGGTAATACCTATGTTTTCATGATAAATTCCTTGCTTTTAGGTTTATGGAGTGTGTCAACAGTGCGACTAATAAACAAAAGACAGACATCAGGCATCAGATTAAATGAATGCACTAAGCAATGAGAATGGTGTGTATCATACTGCATACCACAAAAACCTCAGGAGAAATGTACTAAGGGAAGGGCTGACGCACTTGTCACAGGAATACCCTACGTATCTCTGTCTCTTCATCTGCATTCCTTCGAGTACTAAGAAAAGCAGGCTTCATTGACTTTCAACTTGGACAGAAAAATAAGCAGTCTGACTCATCAAAGAATTGGTTTGTCCCTTCTCATGCAGTATAGCTCTGGGTGACTGAGGAGATCCACACAGCACGGGTAGAAAATGGGTAGAAATTCTGTATTTTGACAGGAAGTTAATTAGTACCTAACTTTTCCTTAACAAAACACTGGGACGTTAAGCTATACTTAACTGAAATAAGAAGTTACTTTCAAAGTATGATTCTGCAAATAATTTATTGTAGTGACAGAAACATTTGACTTACACAGAGGGAGTATTCTAATTTTTAAATAAATTTTGTTATGTCTATTTTACAGAATCATAGATCACAACAGATCACAGAAGGGTTGAGGTGGGAAAGTGACCTCTGGAGGTCATCTGGCCCAACTCCCCTGCTCAAGCGGGGTCACCTAAAGCAGGTTTCCCAGGACTGTGTCCAGGTGGCTCTTGAAGATCTCCAAGGATGGAGATTCCTCCATCTCCCTGGGCAACCGGTGCCAGTGCTCAGTCACCCTCGCAGTGAAAAAGCATTTCCTGATGTTCAGAGGGAACCTCCTGTGTTTCAGGTCGTGCCCATTGCCTATGGTCCTGTCACTGGGCACCACTGAAAAGAGCCTGATTCTTCTTTATATCCTCCCTTCAGGTATTTATATACATTGATAAGATTCCTCCTTTTTCATATATGTCTTCATTCTCTTGCATTGTAAGATACTTCGTATTATCTAAACATAGTCAAAGAAACACTGAATTGAAAAGCTAGAGAAGTTAACTTCAGCTCTAAGTCAATAGAGGATGTATGAATGGGCATTAGAGATGATCAGAATCTATGAACTATGTGATGTCTATTATGATCCACTTGTCCTTTAAAAATATGTGTCTTTAACTCAGATGTTATACTGGAAAAGAATAAAGAACTGATTCAGAAAATGAACCCAATAGCGAACCTTGCAAGCCACTCTCAGTCAGCATACTAAGAAATTAGCATATCATATCACAATGCATAACCAATAGATCATGTACCAGGTGTAGTTATTATGCTTGGCAAGTCGCATTTGTAAACATGTCCAATTTGTTTGGAGTTTCTTTTCTGCACTCTTTCACCTTCTCTTTCTGCACCTTCTCTTTCTGCACTCTTTCACCTAAAAGTTCTGCAATTCTAGAGGTATAATCATTTTGACAAAATAAACCCTCTCCAATTGCTAGTAAAACAAAGTCGTGGAAAGAACAAAACAAGCAGAAAAATACCTTTGCTATGACCTGTATTTTTTCCAAAGAAACATGCTTGGGAATTTCAGCGCTGCTGATAACTATTACTGAATATTTTAACAGTCTGAAAACACTAGTTACATTTGGGCTGTCCAAAAAACCTGTCAACAAAGGACCCTTTGGTGCGTAAAAGTTCCACTGGCAAGCGACTTGTGGCAGATGCCTCGTTCTTCCTGCGTAGCAGGAAATCTCTCTGCCCCCATGAGACAAGCCCAAAGCCTGAGACTCAGGAGACTCAGTAGAGATGAACAGCAACACAGTCTGCCTCAAACCCTCTCCTTTGGCTATGAGGACAGTGGGGGATGACTTCTGGAATGATACCACTTACATTCTTCCCATACTGTCTGTCAGGGAAGGACTAGTGGATAAGAGGCATGTGAAGAGAGTACTCAAAGCCCCAACAGTGACTCAGAAATGACAGTGTTCCAGTTGGCATGCGAGAGGGACCACTTGAGATGATTCCTCATTTTTTTGTCTGACTGCAGTGGGAGGAGCCCTGTGCTGAGACTGGCACGGGAAAAGTCCACTCCTTTTCCTAGGCAAAGATAGGAGCCATCTGTCCTTGCTCCAGAGATGATGACAAGAAAGAAGTCGGCTACTGGAAGGGGAAAGAGGTCTTTGCTACACAAGGCTTCAGTTTCTACACAGCACAAGCATTTGTGAAGAGGTTAGGGAAGATGGCAGACGCTGTAGAGGAAAAGTGCCAAAACACCTGAAGAAGTTGGAGGTCAGCTGAGGAGCAAGACGCACCTAAGAGATGCTGGTAGAAATCTGCAGGTTTCAATAACGGATTAATGTGTGTTTCTGCAATCTGCCCAGAGACGGATCTCGTGGGGTACCCACATTTTGAAAACAGGGGATAAGAAAAGAGTAGAAGTGTTACAGGTCCACCTTTTGCAATGCACAGTGAACGTGTCCCTCTGCTGCTTCCCCCCTCCCGAACGTCATTAGTGAAGGTAAGATTACCCATGGTAGCAGTGAGAAGTGCCAGTTCAGCCACAGTCTTTCTCCATACTGGGAAATGAAGTCTTTAAGGTGGAAAGATTCCAAATTGCTGCAGAACACCACCAGAAATCACCATTGCTTCATTTTTACTTCCTGCTGAGACTTGTCATCCTTAAAGCTATGGGGAGTGCTATTGCACAAGGCTGGCACTGCTAAGGCAAGAAAATTTCCTGACCATGACGGCTGCCACTGACACAATCTGCAGAGCTCTTCATTGAAATATGGCTCTGGATATTCTAGTGCAGCTCCCCTACCCAAGACAGCTTTGTCAGGCTGTTTTAATTAATCTTGTTACTCTTTGGTGTACTAGCTCCTAATATAATGAATGAACAGGAGTTAACACAGAGCAATGAGCAGATTGGGGCTGTCTAAAGAAGGTGTTATATCTTATCCTGGAGAGTCTTTTCATGGAAAAAATCATGGTTAGGTTGTTCTGAAAAACTCCTATAACCTTTGAAGGGAGAGAAGTGACAGCCAGAGTTGAGCTCTGGTTTGGGACAAACATGTACTTTGCCTTCTCTCCAAAGATGTGAGTGTAGCAGAAATGGGTGTTTTGGAAGTCTGCGAAGTATCCCCTGGATAACTTTATAACCCTTTAGTAAAGATAGATCTGAGCAATTAATTTCTGTATTGATTAGGTTTTTTGAATCTTCGTGTTCCCTAGCTCACATTTCCTCCAGGGAAACGTAATTAAACTGCTTTGCTGCTCCTGTTTTATCTGCCTTTCCACTGAAGAACTGAGGTTTGCTGGAGAAACATCATCCAGTCCCTCTTGTCATGTGAGAGTGCTGGTTTCGGGTAAGAGGCTACTAGTGAACTGAAGTACTGCCTAGTTTTAAACGCAATACTTCAAGTAAAAAAGACCCCCAAAAGTGAACCCAAGTAGGGCAACAAGAGTGATCAGAGTTTTAGAAATAATGATGTCTGGCAAAAGACAGAAGATGACTGGCTTTTTTGTCTGTTTTCCTCTCTTTTCTAAAAGAAACTTTTAAAATCCTACACATTAGAATGGAACGGTGATTACTTATTACTAGCCCCTGCTCAAAAAGAACAAGAATAAATGGACTTGCTTTGCAGAAGATAATAATGGGAAAGTTTTTAATAGGACATTGAAGCACTTGAACAGGATATCAAAGGAATTTCTGGAATCTCACTCAAACTCTTTATTCTTCAGTTCAGCATCAGTCTGTTGTGTGCCTGTGATCTACATACAGCTGGTAATATCTCAGTGCAGGTATTTGATCTAGAGATCTCATTGATCTCATTAGACCCTGCATCTCACCTGTACAGAGTGGACAGGCCCATCCACAGCAGATACAGTGATAAAGGATGGCCTTACAGAAAATGTCTGTGATCATTTGTCTTCTAAACAGCTTTGATCACTTTCTTCCCAACCCATTCTCACTTACTCTTCTCCAAGCTTTCACTGCTTTAATCCTTCTCTTCTCTGGCCACCCAGGAAATAAGAAAGACAGTGAATTGTAAGGCCAGTACCTACCACCTGCAGGCAGAAGTGAGTGATGCATGTTATGGGCCAGGAGTTCAGAAGGCGGTTGCCTTCTATCTGCACTTCCATCTGAAGCAGGGGAGGTTCAAGTGTGAAATGAAGTTTCTTCACTGACATTCACAGCTGAACAAAACAACCATGACACATGAAATGACACTACCATGTATTGCTCTTTTCAGGTCTGTAGAGTATTCCTACTTCTCTCTTGGAGGCTTTGATAGTTTTGCGCCTCATTATGATTTCCAAGAAAAAGCAATGCAAAGGAAAGAGAGCATGGGCTGTTTCCTTTCCCTGGACAATTAATAATGCAGGAAAAGGAGATCAGGAGGTATTCCTTTCCTAGCTGGACTACCTGTTGGGAAACAACTGGTAAGTGGGTACAAAGTGTGCCACATTCTCCTTTCAGTGGTGAGTATGATTGGAGTTCTCTCATATACACACGCACACAGAGATAGATATATTCCCCCTGTGTTAATATATATCAGCACTTCTGAGCTTTCAGGGATAAAGATCACTCTGATACCATACTTTATTGGTTAACTGTGGAAATCTATTTGTCATTCTAAGTGTTGGTCAAAATATAGGAATCTCAAATGAGATTGCTCAAATGACTTGCATGGAATTTTCTGGGAGCATATTTTCCCCAAGAGCTGCACAGAATAGCCTTATAAGACAAAGACTGGAACAAAGATTAAACCCAACATTGTTCACTATCCCTCACTAACTATGTCTGTCCTCAAAAGTTACAACAATGTGAATAACATTAGCGGATCATTCTGGAGTAGGAGAGGAAGAGGGAAATGAGATGCACCATATCATTTTACCAATTTGTCAGAAATCTATTTCTCTTGATTCAATTGCTTAGAATACATGAAAAGCACAAGTCACTTTGACAAATTGTAACCACTTAGCATGATCTTCTCTCAATACTAGCTTCTTTCACTAGGAGCCTAAAACAAAATCAAAGTCTCCATGTGGCTTTCGGTCCTTAAACATACAGGATGAGCCTCTTGAGACAGCAGGCAAAGAACAACATAAGCAAAATTTCTGGAAAACAATCTAGTTTGCAAAAATAGCATTATTGCGTGCTTCTCACCATTGGTATAAAACTGTGACCGCAATATTAAGTCAGGCATCACCAACCAGCTTTTTATATGAACCTTTTTGCCAGGCAATGATTAACTGTAAAAGAGACTGGATTCAATTTCCAGGCATACATGCCAAAATGCTTGAGAGAGATGCCTTGATCTCCTCACCCCCAAAACAGGAAAATTTATCTGCACATCTGGGCACTCAAAAGCGAGCAGAGACACTCCATTTGCAAAATGTAGTGCATAGAGGAGAGATAAAGAGGACTCCTGAGGAAAGACCGCACAAAAAAACTTTAACTAGCAGAGTCTTGGTGAATGGTAGATGAGCTTCTCACACCACAGTGACTCTGGCAGTAGTATTGATGTAGTTCTCCAACTCCCATTAAGACAGAGTGAGCCAGCTACAGCCTCTTGTCTGACTATGCCCCTGTCTAAGTATCCAGGACTGGAATCCAACTGCTGCCCAAGGTGATCTCTTGCCTCAGAGGGATACGCAAACCTGCCCCGCCCCGTCTGTTCTGCAGTTGCCTCTCGCTTCAGGGCATGGCAGTGCCTGCTGCTGCTGTGCTCCATGGGAAGAATGGGAGGGGTGAGGGGAGAAATGTGAAGGATAACGCTGCTCCTGGGGTCAAAGTGAGCAGATGCTACTGTTCCACCTTAATGTTCTGGTACAGCCAAGTTTTTGTCTTGCTGCACTTGCACGATCTAGGACTCAACAGGCACACCCTGGCAAATACATCTGACGTTTTTCAGCTAGTCTTCGTCATCGTGCTCCAACTGATGCCTGCCCCTGGGGTAAAGTGACGATGCAGACAGTCCTGTATTGAGGCAGAAGCTGATACTGTTGGTGGTATTGCCACTGTAATACTTGTGCAGGGCTGCAGATGTGACACTACAGCATGGAATAAGATTAAGATTTGAAAGTGGCCAACAACAGCACTTGAGACAAATAGCACTTTTGGCAAGGCTCCCGTCATGTCTCCCAGCTCTGAAATTGGACAGGATTGTTGGCATGGTACGCTCATTCAGACCCACACATTTAGGCATGGCCGACAGAAGAGAGGTTGATGACAGACAACAAGCGCCAAGGAAACGAGATTGATGACTCCTCCTGAAAGAGTGCACCAGATAGCTGAAGCCTGACAAGACTTTGCAGAAATTGAGATGGCACCCCATCCTCTCGCTCCACCACCAGCCAGCCTCCTTCCCCTGAGAACACTTGCCCTGTCAGCGGTGCTTCAGAGAAGACGATAAAAACCGCTCTGTGCCTGAGGTTGCTATGCTGATTTCAAAGCTCCAAAGAGGCAGCAAAATTCCCTTAGGATTCCCTAAGGGAAAGACTAGATGTTCCTTCTTTCAGTCCAGGGACTCTATTTTTTTACTGGAATATCAGGATTAGCACACTGGTAAAAATGACTGAATGTGAGCCCCTGCCCAATGTGTTACATGTGTCATCTCAGTTTACTTTTCTTCTTGTTTGTGTCTCCTTCACTTTTGAAGAGTAAAAATTCTGCCTCTTGTGAGCTTAGAGAGAAGACAGCAATCCACCCCAGCTCAAGTGGTGAGTATCTGGGAAAGCAAGGGACAAGGCCAGATCAGTCAGAGCTGGAGAAAGAAGTGTAAAGGTCTAGTGCCATCCAGTTCAGCTGACCTATGACATCAAAGATCTAAAGCTTCACTGGTTTTGATACAACAATTTAAAGATATTTAACGTGAGACCCACTAATGCTACTTAACCTGTCTTTACAAAAGATGCCAAAATTTAGCTCAAATACCTAATGTGTCTACAAAGGAATTAAGGTAATTCCTTAATTAAATGTGTTAAATGTGTTTTGTAGTTTTCCACAAAATCTAGAAGTATCTGATATCTAAAGGAAAACTCCACGTTATTCCCCCTTCACTCCCTGGAGTTAATCAAATCTGTTCCTGTAGCACTGCATCTCCCCTGAATTAGCTTTCTAACCTGGCCATTGCTTCTTTTGCGGTGCTGCGTACCTGGCTTTCACAGGTCATCCCAACACACCATGGACCCTATCACAGAAACATTTGAGAGCAGTGCACTGCATAGCTGAGGATTTTTCTTCTGCGACGTACATATTGGATTTTGATCACAAAGGAAATCACTTCAGAAACAGATTGTGAATTTTCAGTATGTATCTTGGCAGAGCATTTTTTGATAGTAAAGTTATCATACGCTATCTCAAATCTTCTATAAATCAAAGTGAAGAAGATGGCAAAGGCACAGTGAAGCAACACTTCGGCACTGTCCTCTCCATGGAGCCTTGTGCCTGGTACTGAAACGTGCTGACCTGCTGAGTTAAAGGAAGACCAAATTTCTGGCTTGTCTGTGGGAAAGGGAGGCCTCTGGGACAAACTGCAGGGGTACTCAAAAGTATCTCTAAGGCAAGGAAAAGGCAAAGGATGAGACAGAGAATGCAAGCCCAAGGATGAGAGCAGAGGGAGGTGAAAATATTAAAAATATTAAATTTGCCAGATGACCTAGAGGAAGAGGGACTTGAGGTGGTTGAATGGGATGTGGCTGTTAAAAATGCTAGTTGATACAGAGGTGACATGGCACCTTGGGAAGGTGAACAACCAAACTCCACGAGGACAGGCTCTGTCAAAATTTCTTCCCGCTTCCTGTCTTCTAAACTACAGGGTTCCCAAAACTTTTTTCTGCAAGCAGGTAACTGATTAAACCACTACCATGTATTGTGCTGGCAAGACTCACCTGTCTCAATTCTTCCCTTCCTGAAGGAGCCAAGTGCCTTTGGGTCTAAAAGTTGGGAGGCAGTCTATTCCAGTAACTTTGACTTCATTGTGTTCAAGGTATTATCTCAAATTCTCCCTTTTTCTTAATTTGACCTTTTACTGTTAGTGCAGTAATATATATAAAATATATGTCATATTATATATTTATATACATAGTGTTTGCACACTTGTTAGCTCACTTGCTAACACCTATACTTTGTACTTAGTCATATACAAACTCACGTCCATGAAATACCTGCAGCCAAACTGTTTCCTGGGGGAACACAAGAGACACGACTGCCTCTCCTCACCAAGATGAATACTTTAAACTCCATGGTGGGACAAGCAAGAAGCTGTGCAGTCATGCAGAGCTTTCCTCTGTGCCATTAGTCATATGCAATACCTCTCTCCCCCAGACCCCCCAAGAAGAACCTGGTAGGTCCAGGTGCTCAAACTGGACATCAAATTGCAGTTTACAGTAGTCAATATTTTTAATTAAATGAAAATACAAAACGGTGTTTCCCAGATCTACCCTCCCATTCCTTACCATGTGCACACACACAAGCATCCACAATTGTAAAATGCTGTTCTGTTATAATATTAAAATTCATAAGGCCACCCACAGCACGAAAAACCAATTGCTCTACATCTTTGTCCTCCACACCAGAAGTCCACTGTGCCCCGTCCTCAGTTTATGGGCTGCTGCTCTTTGGGAGGGGGCAGCTTAAGGCTGCTCCAAGTATCTCAAGGAGCTCTCTGCAGCGGGACTGGGAGCTGAGCTGAGGGTGTCCTTGCCCGGCATTACCTTTTTGCTCATCCACATCACAGCCTGGTACCCGTTCCCATATCGTGCTGCTTCACATACCAGAGGCTCCTTTAAGAAAAAGCCTCGTTTGTCTCTTAACTAGGGAGGGAGCAGGGTGAGCACAGGCAGAAAGTCAGTGATGGGCGGGCACTGTGGGATCCGTGCTAGCTGGCCAGACAGTGCTCTTGATGCCCGCGCTGTCTGAGTTATGTGCAGGGGCGAGATGGACTGGCATAGCTTCATATCAGATCCATGAACTTTTTCCTGATAGAAGAAATACCCTCTGTCTTACACAGGACTGAGAAAAAGATGCCCCTTTTCACTATGGTTGCTTTTTCCCCTTTTGATTTGAGTTTAACCTCCTTGCCAGTCCTAATCCTCTACTGGAAAAGCTCTACAATAGTCTGACGAATGTGCAATGTTCCTTTTACCAGTCAGTGCACCAGTCAGAGGAAGACAGCAGGCAATTTTGTGAAAGAGAATATCATTGCCATGCTGTCGTAACTCTGAGCCCAAGGTCGAAGAAAGAAGCGTTTGGTGCTCCTCTGCTGCTGTGTCGCTCAAGATGTGCTACATGCAAACTATTATAAAAGCTCATGGGCTGTGCTACACCTCAGATTCTTCATATGTGTGTCAATAAAAACTTTCCCTTCTCGGGGTCATCTACAGCATGAACAGAAATCCGATTATTAATACAGTGATATTTCCTCTGCACATAAATCCTAAGTACTGTTAACAACTTTTCTCTTTGCACAGCTTTTAATTCAGCTGTGGACCTGTGTAGCATGCATGTTTTCTATTCACTGAAGTCAGTTACTAGAAATATATATTTATAATAACATATATTATCTCAATGTATTTTCCTTTGGGCTTAAAAATCTAGGTTTCAGATTGCATGCACCCCAAATTTCCATAACTACAGGGTAAGAAAGTATACTATTGTCTTTCAAGTTAGACATCTGTTTAGAATGTTTTGTGGCTGTGCTAAGTCTTAAATCAATTTGGTTATAAAAACAAATATTCTTTACAGTATTAAAAGAATAGGGATGATTTATTGCATGTTTTTAGCAACTGACTTGTCTGAGGGAAGATGGACCATGTGGAAGGAACTGACTTAAAAATCCACTGACATGATACAGTTAATTATTGATTTTTATAGGCATTAATGACCAGTTATGGCTCTGCTCTGCTGTTTCCCTGTTGCTTTAGCACCCTCTTTTAATATTTAAGGAAATAAAGCCCATTTAGCTGTCATTGTGCCTTCTCACAATAAATGTGTAATATGACAAACCATATTTTGGTATCTTATCATGTGCTGTTATAAATATTTTCTTATCATTTTCTTTCTGTTTACTCCTATTGGGAAAGTACAGTTCAAATTTTGATCTCTAAACATCCTTTCTTCTTTCTCCAGTCTCTTTATGAGTGTTCTAACATTTCTCCTTGCATTTTGCCATAATTCACAGGTTCATATTGACTTCTAGGTAAGAAACAGAATTGGAGCACACAGAAATATGCAAAAAGTCCCACAGAAGTATGCAAGAAGTATATCTCATACTTCTTTTGAGGTCTCTGCTTTGTTTTTTTAAATACTTCATTTTTCTTTTTCATCTCCGTTTCTCCGGTGGCTTGTAAAGGTGGTTCTGTTCCCTAGGCACCCACCTACAGTTTCTGGGCTAGACACCAGGTCCCACCCCTGCCTGAAGTCAACTTCAACTTCCCCCCAACCTTAGCAGGGAAGCGATGACAAAAGTGACCGAGTTTCAATACCAAGGTCACTGTCACTTTCAGGGTGCTGTTATCTGAGATCTCGCATCTACAGCTACTCCAGGCAGCAGTGAGCAGCGGTTTCAGCCTTCTGTCCCACACGGCTCCCTGAGCGGCTTCTCGCTGAGCAAGCAAGCAAACAAGCAGCAGCAGCGCATCAACCAAAGTTCCTCTTTCCCTCTCTGCAACACTCAGAAGCCTTCCGTGAAATATCAACACCACAGCCTTACCAACCTACAGCTGTCTGAGGAGTAGGAAGAGGAAAGTGCAAGCAGAAGCAGCTCAGACGATGAAATTTTTGTTACTGTGTAACACAGTCAGATGAGATTAATAGAGACAACCCTTAGAAGTATGCAAGTGCAGAGACCTATCCAATATCAGTTAAACACATCTTGAAAAATAAAATAAAAAACCCCAACTGGTCATTGTGATGATCTTTTGAGCTGCGATTTGACTTCTGCATTTATTATGGGCATTTGATTGAACAAGGGACTAAATAAGGAGTGAGGATGGCTTGCAGTTTAACAAGAATGTTATCCAAACATCTTACATACCTTTTTTTCTTTTCTTCTCCTTAAATAGGATACGATAGCTCTGAAAAACTCTGTTCAAAGAAAAGAAGGTAATTTGAAATTGCTATCTCTGGCAGTCTGGAGACCTACTGTATTTCAGTTACTTTGTACTTTAAGAGTTTATAAAAGCAGTACGGAAGGAATAAGAAGCAACCAGTGTTGCTTCATGAGGAAATGCTTGTGTTTATGAGAATATTAAGAATGTCTGTCTCTTTTTTTCAAATAGTGTGTGTCATTTAAAGCATCAAGAAGAAAATTATATTGGCTTCCAGCTCCCTGCTAGTTTCTGCACAAGATCATCGCCCTTACCAATAAACAAAAAATAATGGGATATATTTAAAAATGAACAAAAGGATACAGTTGAGAAACCAGTTACATTCAAGAGGCAATATTACTAGAGATAAAATGGATGTTCTGAGTGTATAGGGGCTTGAAGTAATGATGACCATAAGAAGACAAATGAAGACTAAGGTCTATAATTATCTTCCAGAACTGAAGTAGGGTTGTGTGAGAAATTGATGGCACATGGTCTTGAAAGTGAAGGTGTCGATGAGAGTCTAGGTTAGGTGTTCAAACCAGTCCTTTGAATGAACACGTGTTTTCCACCAAGTAGAGGGAGTTTGAGGAGAAAGAAGACTGATATTTCAAAGTTTTTGCTTTGAAACCCTGTGCAGGCACAGATTTGCTAAGCGGATGAAGGGTCCATAAGCCACCTAGCAGTGCTATCCAGAATGCATGTTCGTGGTCACACAAAGCAGCTGAGACCGGATGGGTCTCTAGCCTCCTACTCTCTGTGCACTGCAACTACAGCTGTTTCTGTGTCTCTGTGTGTGTGTGCGCGTTTGTGCATGTGAGTCTATAGATGATCCCACTGCTAATATAAAATCAGTATGTCCCGATAACCTTGGTCTCAGCCCTGCAAAATACTGAGCCCTACTTCCAGTTCTGCAAAGTGTCTAGATGCATGCCTGAACTTAAATGCTTATGCCCGTGGTTAAATGCTTTGACAGCTCAGGTCCCAATTCCTCCACATTCCCTGCAGGAGGCAGCGGAGGAGGAGTAAGGAGGGCACTGACCCCCTGCCTCTACGGTGAGTGATGGAGCTTACTGTTCCATTTACAGTTCCATTTTAAAAATAGATGCAGGGCAAGTAAGCAATTAAAATTCAAGAAGGAAAGCAGAACTATCTGGCAGTTGTTCAGTAAGCCTAACTTGTATAAAAAAGATCTGCACATAGCTGGTGTAAGCATAAACAGTCAGCAGCATGAGATTATGAAAAACAATTCTTGCCTGGCAAATGTAATTATTTTTAACAAAATTTAAAAACCAGGGAGTGAAGAGAACACAGCACAAATGTTCTCTCTGCAGGCTGGGTCATCAGGGTCTACGTGGAATAAGCTCCCATAAAACATCTGAAACGTCGTCTTTGGATGTATCCATGCACAGGTGCAAAAGGGTCCAAATTCCAAGCTGGACATATGCTTGCTCAACACCGTTCCCAGACAAACAAATTCACTAAAGAGATTTGGTACAGTGGCCTGAACACCACGTGGTGACATCGCTTCTAAACCAGAGCTGGTTCATGGCTGGTCAATGAGCTCAGATGTGTCTTCACACACCAAGACACCTCCTATCTGTCCAGCTCTCCTCCATGGCATTCACTGGGAGAAGTGAACAATAGCTGTCCCATGACTGTCTCACCGTTATCCAGCACTTTCTGGGCTCCACCCCGCCCCCCTCCCCAATTCTCTTCTGGGTAAATCACTCCCTGTCAATGGCCTGGCAGCAGAAGCACCATTGTTCCATCCAGTGGAGAGCTATTCAGTGTTGATGGCCTTTGATTTCTCTTTCCAAACACAGGCCTCCCCTCTGCCAGATAGGATTTTGCTGGTAGGGCTATTCTGGCAAATCCTCCTAACGTAAGCACAGCCTGTAGTCCCTGAAGATTTATTGCGGCCCGAATTGGTCTAACTTTCATCAATCTGTGAATATAATAAGTGTAGACAATATCAAAGCCTCTCAGAAAATATCCAATATAAAATAGATACGCTAATTTACTACGAAGGTTNGCTGGTAGGGCTATTCTGGCAAATCCTCCTAACGTAAGCACAGCCTGTAGTCCCTGAAGATTTATTGCGGCCCGAATTGGTCTAACTTTCATCAATCTGTGAATATAATAAGTGTAGACAATATCAAAGCCTCTCAGAAAATATCCAATATAAAATAGATATGCTAATTTACTACGAAGGTTGCAATCATAAATAGCATTCAGAAGAAAAGTAAATAACAGCATTCATAGTTTGGCCCAGGCACATTGCCAATGTGTCATATCCTGACGGGCTGGGGATATGTCTGTGTCAAACTATGAATTCTGGTTTTGCTTTTTGAATGCCGTTTGCAATTGCAACTGTCCGTGTGGATTATTCCATCTATTTTTATAGCCAAGGCCCTGTCTGGGAAGATGTAACAGAGCAATCGGCAACACTGACTAGTTCTATTTTGCTGGAACAATAGTGTTCCTGCAAGCTGGGCTCTTCAATCTTCAAGCACAGGACAGGAGGTCTGGGGTCCGGGCCGCCCCTTATCTTGAAGAACATGGGCAACAGTGGGATGGAAGTGGGTATGTTTGTCAAAAAGTGAGGTCTTGCTGCTAAAAGCAAGACAGAGTGGTCAAGCAAAAGACTTAACAGTGATCATGAGGTCAGGTGGTGGGGCACTGCAGAGACATGGAGCTCTGAACTGCTGGGGAAGCTGGGAACTCACACAAATGCAGCCACAGAGACCTGCCACGGAGCTGATCCCACCCTCCTCACTGCTGACCAGGGTGACAGGGGAGAAGGGAAGTCTCAGGTACTCTCTAACACTCCCGTTCCTCTTGATTCCTTCCCCAGTAAAGCCATGCCCAGGCAGTGCATTTTCATTCAGTCTGTACCACAAGAAACCCGAGAGTAAAGCTTCATATGGACAAACCGGCTATTAGATTATTCAGACGAGATATAATAAAGAAATTTTTCATGATGAGGGCAGTGAAACACTGGAACAGGTTGCCCAAAGAGGTGGTAGGTGCCCCATCCCTGGAAACATTCAAGGCCAGCTTGGACAGGGCTCTGAGCAACCTCATCTAGTTGAAGATGTCCCTGCTCACTGCAGGGGTGTTGGACTAGATGACCTTTAAAGGTCCCTTCCAACCCAAGCTATTCTATGACTAGCAAAAGCGGAGTTCTTTGCTTTCCTATACATTATTCCTGCTGCCTGTGTGCTGGTAATTGGGCTTTCCCAGAAGCATTGCCCATGGATACAGAGCTAAGCCAGCTGGGGCCTGAGAAGATGCAGCACTGTGTCTGGGGTGAAGGCAGGCGGTGCAGGGCGCTGCTGTCTGAAGGGCGGTACGTGCCATGACATCTGTGTCTGAGGGGACACCTCAGCAGCCCAGGGCTGAGGAGCAGTAGGCAGTTCCTCCCCTGAGCAGCCAGCCCCAGAAGTCTTCTGGGGGTTCAAAGTATGGATCCCCTCACTAAGGACTGGCATCCCACCAGGGAGAGGATTCCTTTTCTCTTTGTTACCTTGGGCTTTCTGCATCAGCTCGCTCTGGATTTGTCTGTCCTGTCCTTAAGCCTCCTGCGCAAGAGCCGCTTGGGCTACTTATCAAACATGTGCATCCAGTGCCACTTGCAAAAGGCCTTGCTGCTTGACTGGCATCCCTTGCCACTTGCAGTGCAAACCAGAAATCCGTCTGCAAAACGTTCTGGGGGAAAAAACAAAACAACAACTCAAAACCTCTGATACTTAAAACAAAAAATCCCAGCTATTACTCAGCTTTCCGGTGAAGCTGGTAAATACGGTGCTGACCTGAAAGCGCCGTGCGCCGAGGGAGACCTCCTGCTACCACGCGAGGCGACAAGCGCGAAGCGACCGGCACCGGGCAGGGCCCCGGGCGGGCAGAGGGGCAGGTGGGGGGCACAGGGAAGCCCCCTCTGGAGGCACCGATGCCGGAGGGCTTGAGGCTGCTCCAGACACCCCGGAGGCGGGGAAGGACCCGTACGGTACTTTTCCCTTTTAACTTTTCGGGAGAGCCGGGCTCGGCGGCGGCGCGGGCAGGTGCACGGCACCGTGGGGGTGTGTGTGGGGGGCGCTCGGCTCGGGGCCCTCCGCCCCGCGGCGGGGCGCCGAGCAGCGCCGGCGGGGACGCGCCCTCAACCCCGCGGCCCC